>JACGCK010000120.1:0-141297 GCA_014925825.1 Pholiota molesta
AGATATATGGAGGTTTTTATTTGAATATCTAAGTATGTCAACCGAGTGGTACATAGTCTTATGCAGTCACTTTCATTCAAGCACTATGCACCGAGTCATCTTCAAGGGCAACCTATTCTTAAGTTAATACTCATCCCATCCCATATCCACCATGCGATCCGCCTGTCATAGGGAGAAGGTACATAGAGACTCCAACAAGCAATGAACAGCGACGATGAGCGAATGCCGTGAAGCTCGATTTGACGAGGTACCAGGGATGAGTAAGTACGTGTAGGTAGTGCATATATTCTCCTCGAGGCTCTTGGCGCAAAGTATCAAGGAAAATTTCAGGCCATGAGCAGTTGGGGGTTGTCAGATTGTAGAGGCGCACCTGGATGCGGCGCGGAATGGCGAAGAAGAGCAATGCATGAAGCCATGACGTTGTGAGCGCTGTTCAACGGGTATCCTGGACATCGTCGGAAGATTTGATCACATCGCACACCACCGCCGGAATGCCTTGGGTCCTCGTACGATCACCTCTGCTTATGCCGCCACCGTGCTACATCCACCCAGCACAACCTAGCCAAGCCCTCTCCGCCCACCCCGTCCATCCCTACCGCTTCCCTCTTCCTCACTTCTACCTATCCGTCACCCCGTCCACTCCGTCTTCTCTTTCGTCCACCGTCCACAGGAAGGCCCGCATCACGAAGTCGACCAGCGCATGGAGCCCACTCGTACATCCCAGATACCGCGGTCGTTGTTGGATGTACCGTCCAAGAGCCAGAGGGTCAATCGACACGTTCACCGAGATGGCGTCGGCAGCACAGAAAGATGGGAAGTAGATGAAACGACGTGCAAGACTCGCATCGTAGAATAAACGAGAAGGACATGGGAAATTCTTGTAGAAGTGCAAGAACGCGAGGAGATAGCAAGCGAGAGGTGACTCATGCGACGAAGTAACGCGGGGAATGTCGTGTCGACAAGGCCGGAGAATGTTTGAATGTGTTAATGGGCCTACCCACTCCTGCACCGTCACGCTATCTCATCCTCAATCCACCTTCGGCTACCGTCCATTTCCTCATCCGTCAGTTCCGTTCCGTATTATATCCACCGTCCGCCTTGTAGCCTCCTTCAACTCCTCTATCGCACCGACCACTGTACAAGCCGTCCGCTATGAGTGTAATCTGATATTTCGCCTTGAAGCTCGCATCGCATCAGGCTAGAAGACGGAAGCTAAGGTTATATCCAAGCGACAGTGTGAGGGAACCGACCTCCGCCTACACTCAGAGTAGGCAAACGATCGCATCCATTGACTCCAAAACGCGGAGGACGTGCGTCTTTGGGAGGCGGAGCAGCGACACAAGGCGCAAGGTAACGGATGTATCGGAGCGAGAGGATAGAGACGGGCAGTCTAAGGTATGACAAATCGAATATGAGCGCTGTTCGATTTGAGACTTGCGAAGGACGAGGGAAGAAAATTTGTCGATAGCCAAGGCCATGGATAATGGCGCGGAGGTGCTATGGAGGCTGAATGCCGCGGGCGCGAGGGTGGGACTGGAGGTGCCAGCAACGATGACGATGGACTGGAGCTTGGAGGCGGAGACGACGGGCGGGGCGAGGGTGAAGATCGCCGCTATCTCATAGTGATTGCTGGTCCGAGATGGTGAGGCCTGGATTTAACTGCTACATTGTAAGATAACTTGAAGGTACTCAAGGAAATTGAAGTGTACACTACAGCTTGTCACATATTCACTGAGATAAGCAAGTTGTGAGACCGTAATCCCGGCGGTACGCACGACTTCATCGACGATGCGCTTATTCGCGTGGAAGTCGAGGGTCAATCGGGGTAGCTGGCACACAGCACATAACGATCAGCATCTGCCTTCCAGCGCCGTCCCCACACCGCTCACTCACTATTTTGGATCAGAACGCGGCAGGCCCTCTAGGCTCTTGGTGGGCTTGGTACGAACGCGGCCCAAATAAACGACATGGATGGGGCCCCTCATGGAGCCAGTCAGAGATGTGCTGTAGAGAAGCAGAACCCAAGCGATAGAATACAGTCAGCTGTAATAATAGTTCATATGACGGACACATACGTTTATGGTGTACATATGAACCAGCTGCGGGTGCGCAACGAAACTCTTCCACCACCTCCGACCGGCGCCACCTTCTCAATTCACCATCCAGCGTCTTCATTGTTCGTCGGCCGTCGATACACAAAGCTTATGTGCAGGCGTGCTCGTACTTATTCTGCGGCGGTTTGGCATGGTATTGGATGACAGGAGTACTAAGTACAAACTAAGTAGCTTTTATGACTAGGTCTTGCTCGACACGTCCACGTCGAGACTCGAGAGTACCAGTGGCTACTGAGAGCGGCGAGGGCCTATCCGTCGGGTCTACGTGGGTCTAAACGGTTTAGACGAATGCTAGAAAATGGAAGGACTGATGGAGATTGGAAGGGGTAGATTGCGAGTGGGATTCAGGAACTGAGGAAGACACGAACAGGGAACGGTAACGTGACATTGGAACAAGACGCGGCGCCGCCGGCGCGACGCGCGTCCTTCCCTCTGTCCCGCGATGTCCTCCTGCCATCCATCCTTATTAACATGGTTCACCTCTTCAGTCAACCATAGCCTACCCATGCCCGCTCGCCATGTCCCACTCACACCCCTGCATTGCCGTTTCTCCAGTTCATTGATTGTTAGTATCGACTCCATTACAACCGCAAGTGAACCCAAGTGGCAAGTGGGTTACCCACAGTGAAAGCTATTCACCCAGTACTTTTGTCGCAACACGTGACGAGTTCGCCGACAATTGAACTTGGCGGTTCATTGTCAACAATGGTGACGCGGTGACGGTGGCTTATATTTATAAATACAACAATGAAAAAATATATTGCACTTTTTTTTCTAAGTCCCAGTTCTCCGAGTCCGCGGAGATGTAGTGCCGCGTGCGCGATTCAATCCTAAACATCAAATGTGTATCCCATCGCCAATTTTGAGAGCCGCTTTTCCTCCTTCGACTTCCCTTCTCCCCATGTCGTTATCCTCTTTCTTCCAGTCCGTTCAATGTTGTCGACATCTTTAACAAACTCTGAGACATTGTGGCCGATCCTTTCCTTCGCTGTTTTCAACCAAACTTGCTTTCTGTAAGTTATCTGCTGCCGAAGAACTTGAGCGGCTTTTTCTAAATCCTTAGCAGCTTGTTCAAGGTCTTCACAGAGCTCGTCAAGCTGAACAAGGTAAGCCAAGTTTCTCACTGATAGTAAAAAGAAATTACTAACCTCTAGCTCGTCCTCACTGCCATAATCAAATCCGGACGCATCCGAAACCTCAGCTCGGTCAAATGGATATTCTTCTCGGAGCGGTGAAGTAGGGGTCAAGTCGATGATCTCCGAGTCAGTACGCGGGCGCTTAGCTTCTGGAGCGTCGCTTTCACTGACTGGATTTATCGGATTAGATTCTTCGTGGGCTCGCTTTCTTGACGACAAGTTTGAGCCGGCTGATTGGGTGTCGTTGGTACGTGTAGATGGCTTTTCAACCAATGCTTTCCAGCCGTTGCGATTATCGAGTCTCGTTAGATCGCCTGACCATACGCGATCATCACCATCCGTGATTGCTCCATCTGGCTCGATATACTCATTAGGTGCGTGCCCAGATGGAATAAGTAGTGGATGGCGATAGAGGGGAGCAACGCGACGGCGAGTGACATTTCTCCATAATGATTTATCTGGACGACCAACCGCGTGCACAAGGTGCTTGCAGAGGTGATGTCGATGATATTTCTGGCTGCCACAGTTACAAGTCCACGCACTGACATCGGTATTGTACGTACTTTCACTTATAGGTTTATCTTCGAGCTTGATCCAGGATTCCTTGAAGCGACGCTGGTAAGTGGTCAATTGTTTTGAGCGGCCGAGGCGATAACCATCTTCTAAAGTCTCCATCCGTGCAACGTACGATGGAGTAACATTGTATATCAGAATCCAGACTAGATGATCAAGTCGTGGGCGAGCATAGTTATGGAGGTAGTTGTGTTTCAGCTGCCGCCAGAAGTTTTCGACTCCCATTGTAGTTCGCAGCCGGGATAGGTATGGTGATGTCGATCGTGCCCACAGCCGCCACATTTTCGGAGCGTACCAGCATGCCCACATGTATCCCCAAACTTCACGAAGTCCACGAGTACGGCAAAAATCATACATTTCTTTAACTGCATTCCGACGGATTTGCTCGGCAGTAAGAGTACTGGCATGACGTTCGTGAAAAATCATATGCTGACAGAAGTGCTTTGTGAATAGATGTAGAACCTGATTTCTGTGTGGTGCGAGGCAAAACACATATCTGGAATCTGGAGAAGTAGTTTCGCCCTCGTCGAACATCCAGTCAGGGCCATTTTCGGAGTCTTGCTCATCACGGCGAAGGAATTGCCCGACTTGTTCATCCAAATCGTCTTCCGTGTCCGCGTCCGCTAGCTCGTCATCTGGGATTTGGTCTAAATTTAGAGTATGGGGAATCGGGACGACACTTTGAACATGACCATTCAGTAGGATTATAAGACGCCTTGTTGCAGATGGAGCCGGTTTAGCAGTGTTCTGCGGAATACCTCGCAATAATACTGAGACATGAGGAATTGTATCTTGAGCGATGTAATAACTCTAAAAAAATGTGTATTAGCTAGTGGCAATTTGAATATTCAAAAAACTCACGGATTGTGGCAAATTAGCTTGACCACATGGTATGAACTCTTTGTCGATTAACTCTGGAAACTCCATCATTGCTTCTTTGACATCATAATACTTTGGCCGCCGTCGCAAAATTGAAAGTCGAGTCCTAATTGCACGCAGACAGTGCCAGAAGCATAACTGATGCTTTGCCTCTGGAAATGCTGTGAGAAAGGCATTAATTTCGGACATATCCTTGTCTGTGAGAGTGATAATGGGACGTATATCCCAGTCCTTTCGAAAATATTCCAAGAGCTTTTGGATATATCTTGCCTTTTCCCCTCCTTCACTTGTGTGATTTGATTGGAGTAATAAGTAACCCAAAGGGCACCCAGAACCTGATAGCTCTCCAAGGAGTGCGTAGACTTCGAAATTTGAGCCGTTTGTATTCCCTAAAAATAGTATCAGTTCTGATTTGACAATTATACGACAGTACGTACACGCCGAATCCAAGGATATCTCTCGAATTTTTCCTCCCCATCTCCGGAGTACTTCAGGCAATGAAAATGCAATACCTACAAATCCAGGCTCATCGGGCAGAGGAATTGACCGAACTTCATATAGATTGCTCTGCTTTGAAGCCTGGTCAATGAGTATCCGGGCAGATTTGACCTCGTCTACATCTAGCTTCCATTTTTTGCTCGAGTTCTCGTGCCACAAGTAGTATATTGCCTTTCTTGTAAATTGAGGGGTGGGGTCTGTCTTCAGTATTTCGTCCCATAGCTATTAGAAGTTTCAGTACAATATTTATTGAGCATGATTCTTGACACTCACCTTTGTCGGAGTCAACTCTAAGTTTTCGAGAACAAAGGTTTTGATGTTTTCAGGGACGTCTATCTTCCAATATGGAACATGGTCGATTTCGTGAGTCAATTTGACCAAAGCAATGTCTGAATCATCCCAAACTGTGATATGCAGCCAGCCATTACAGTGAAAACTCGACATTTGCTCCTTATCGCGATGTTTGACACCCTCCTTTGAATTCTTCTTCGGCATTTGTTGGCGATCCTTGTTTTGGGCGCAGTGATATATATAGCGCGTCGAAGCACTTCGCTTCCGAACATAGCGACTGTGATAACTAGAATTTAAATGAAGTTATAAAAGGGCTATTCAAATTTAGAAGTAGAGTCTGACGCACACAAAGCGATATTTTAACTGTTCCCATATCTTATCCGCTAGCCCATTTGCCTTCTCCTTGCCATTATCAGACACCTCGCCTTCCTTTACGGCGCCAAACTGACCATTCACTAAAGCAGTAAAACTGTGAACGTCCTCAGTACGTGCAATCAATTCAAGAAAATCATCAAGCTTGATCTCGCCCAATTCCTGGCGCAAATTATCGTCACTTTCGGCATCAAGATCGTCTTCGTGGCTGTCTGTAAGTGGATTTTCTTGAGCACTGCTATTATTTTGACTCTCTGCTAAATTCTCTGCGCGCTTTCGTGCACGAAGTTCTGAGCATGCTTTACACACTACTGCAAAGCCATCACGAGTCTGTTTGAAGTGAGCGGCATCGAGATCTTTCAGTTCGCGGCATCTCGGACACTTCCTTTTTTGTTTATCTGTCTCCATATGTCACTGCGGTCTTTTTAAGAAGCAAGTAGGGTGAATCAGAGGCGAGGATTGGGTGAGGAGGGGAGTTGAAGCGAAATAATCTCTGTTACACTACATATACTCAAAGACTACCAATGGGCCACTATGCCACCATATTTTACTGATAAATTACCATTGTTGACGCCTGGACGCTTGTCGACAACGAACCACCAAGTTCACTTCTCGGACGAATCCAATCACGTGTCGTCACGTGTTGCGACAAAAGTACTGGGTGAATAGCTTTCACTGTTACCCACTTATTCGCGAAAGACCAGCAGGGGCTGACAAACTTCTACTCTCAGCACATCGTATTCGCAGCCCCTCCCCGCCGTATTCAAGGACACACGTCACGTATTCGCCAACGTCGGCGACTTTCCTCTTGCTGCTGGGCATTGCCATCGCCAAGCCATCGCTACCATTTTCGTAGAGACATTTAGGGTGTATGGTGTAGTAACAGGGTACGTGTTTTTTTGGACAATATGAATCTATGTAATATTGACCCAACACCGAGCAGAGTCTCCCAACCACATCCCTTCGACAAGCCCAGCCAACAAATCTTTTTGTCGACATCTCCTCTGGCAGAGGTCTTTGCAGCATTATCAGTCTCTCTGCGCTTTTCAGGCCGCGCGTCACATACAGATCATTGAGGACTCTAGCTGACCATGGTATTATGAGGCCACAGCCGATCTCAACGCACCTATCGGCATCATCGACGACAAGCCCAAAATTTTAAGAACGACCTTGCTGCGCTTGTGTACAACGCGGTCCGACCTGCTGAGACAGTCGCAAGGCTGCTGCATATCAAATGAGCTGGTGGCCGTGCCACGGATGCGGGCCTCAAAGCGCAGCTCCGGCTTTCGTGTGCGCGCGTTTCTTCCTTATGCACCCGCCGCGCAATCTCCCGCACAACGATTCGCACTGTAATGTATGGAATAGCCTCATCAGGCTAGCACCTCCACACAGAACGATCACTGCCACGCCGTCTGTCCACCCGTATATTGTCTTCGCTCGCACTCTTCCATCACCACATCGCAGTCGACATGCCTCGAGGACACGCTCGATCATTTCATTCTCGGAATACCCCGCATAGTGCACAGCAGAACCCCGCGGTATAACTGCGCGGCCCTAAAGTTCACAACTACAATGCCCCTTCCTGGCCCTCCCGCACCAGCGCTCCTGCCCGTGACGCTTTGCAGTAACCTTGGTCTCATTTCTAGCCTCGCGCATTCAGTTGCTGATCTTCCGGTTGTCGTTCTCTGCCCTTGCGCAACTCGCAAGGACGACCATTCGCAGTGAGCTGGTCTGGACTAGATGATACATTGTAGCCTGTTCGGATATGAATTACAGGCAAACACGGGCACATGAAGCAAACATCAGTCAGTAACCACCGCGCTCTTGTCCAAGTACGTCGAAAACCCTGCGAAGCTAAGCAAGGGGCTGGATTTCTGCAACATGGAGTAGGGTTGGGATATTGGCGGCCGGGCTGCCTTGGGTATTCGTGTGGGCTTGGCGTCGACGGGGCACGAGGAGAGCGAGCGGGCAGGGTTTGTGCTGGACTGCGAGCTCGTCATGCTCGTCCTGGCGTCTCCGTTGGCAAAGATGAGTTAGAGGCGTAGGACGAGGAATACGTGCGTGCGCGCGGGACTCCAGAAACCCCAGCGTGAAGAACCGCGAAGTCAACTCCCGGCTCGTCGCTCCTTGATCGTGTACCCAGAAACACTCTGGCCACCCTCCCGGCGCCGCTATCACCGCCAGCACCAACACTAACACTCGGCATCGAAACATGTCGAAGAGCGGAGTATCAGAAGACGATCGAACGACAGGCTGCGCAGTAGGTATTTTAGATAGGCGCCCTCGATGCAAGCATGTGTTAGCTATGTTAGCTATCAATAACTGCTGTGTTATTCCGAAGTACATCAGCATTCGTCCATAGGACCTGCATAACCCCTGAAAAGCACAACGTAGAATACTCTGTTGTTTAAAGCTTATTATACTACATAGACCCAAGTTTTTTTATGTACCAGGATACACATTACCTCGGTGTCAACGGATATTTTTAGCAGCTTTGGGAACACATGTAAGGTGTCAAGGCGAGGCGCCAATGGACTGAATATATGAACAGCTGTCATGTATTTAAGGCTTAAGTATTATGTTCGATCGCACGGGGCTCGGACATGCGATTCCACCGCCTTCAGGTGGCTGATAACGAGCATTGGGTCGGAGATGAATCTCATAAACATAAACACTCGAGGATATAGCTGGAGTCCGCTGGAGGGCTGCTCCATCTACATACAAAAATTTTTCTGCCGACACCTACCCACTCTCAGCGCTTCGACGGCCGACATGCTGATCATCCTTCTCGCCTTTGCGTTTATTCGCACCCTGCGTGGCGTCCCTCTCGCTTCGCCATCAGAGCCCCCCGATCCATTTCCTGTGCTCACTCTCCGCGACACCCAGTCCTACTTCGGCCAGCGCACCATCAATGAGATCGTCATCAGCTGCTTTGCCACCATCTTCGCGTGCACCTGGTCCGCCGTCCATCCTAATATTCCTGCTGTAACGGATTCTGCGTGGACTTGCTTCAAGCGCCAGGTGACAACAACGATATGCGCCTTGTTAGCTCCAGAGTTAATGACCATGTGGGCAATGCGACAACGTTTGGCTGCGAAAAGGATTAGGGACGAGTATAACAAAGGTCTTTGAATATTCTAAGTACAGAAGGGCAATTTACTCACCGCTATATGTCATAGAGATCTGTGGACTCCTGGCTTCAGACCGAATCACTAAAGGATGGTTTCAAGCCCTCTTCGATTTCATATGTGGAGTCTTTCAAGAATCACGTTTACCGGCACCATTCAAAGAAGGCCAGGGGCCGCAATGGACACTGGCACACGGATTCTTTCTTCAGATGGGTGGCTTCATGCTCTGTGAAGGCGGAAGACCGGTTCAGACGCTTATTTCTAGTAGATCCTGGGACGCCAGGGTTGACGTGACCCCCAAAGTTGAAATAGAACTCTTATGGAATATTCGGCAAGGAATAATCGATCCCCCAATAATCACCAAAGAAGCCATCAAAGATCGAGGCAAGGGCGACGCTATCTCAAAAACGCTTATTGTCCTACAAACAACCTGGTTCGTCGTGCAATGCATCGCGCGATGGTCGCAACGACTCCCAGTCACGGAACTCGAAATTGTAACACTGGGCTTCGCAATGTTCAATGGTATTACCTACGGTCTTTGGTGGGACAAGCCTCAACACGTTGGCCAACCAGTATTTCTCAAAAGCAAAAAATCAAGGAAAGATACCAGCCCCACCGGTACTGGCGTATTCGAAGACGCAGAGACCGAGTCAAACCCACTGTTACAGAGCTGGCTGCGACGTAAATTACGCCAAGAAATAGAGGAGCATGCCTACTCTCCGAGCCTTCTCTGGCGCCTTCCCTTCCGAATACTCCAGGCTCTTGGTCGCCCGCTGATGAAGATGTCTGGTAATAGTACAGTGACAAAGATGCGAGTAGGAATGTTTTATACAGCGGAGCTCAGTGAGTGGGAAGACGGACTATATGCCACTACCGTGCCTCTTGCAATTGCCGCCCTCTTTGGGGCTGTGCATCTGATCCCCAGTTGGTTTATTCATTTTTCATCGCCTCAAGAAATGTGGCTTTGGCGGTTTGCTGCAATCGTTATGACCGTAGGACCCGCATCGGTATTAGTCACCTACCTAAAATTTGTATCCTCTTACCTAAAATTTCTACCACTTCTCTTTGCTCCTACCACGGGACTTGGGCTCGCTCTCTATCCAATTGCGCGCATCATAATCTTTACGCTCTCCTTTACTGCCCTTCATTCACTGCCTCCTGGCGCCCTCCAAACCGTTGAATGGACCACATTCATTCCCCACTTATAGATACTCTTTCATGTACGACTAGTCCACAGTCAATACCTTCTTCTGACGATGCTTCGATCGTGATTTGTATTTATTCTAATATGTCCTTTGTCTGGCTCCATGGCTACGCAGCGAGCAACTACCAACCACAAATGCAGCACGGCTCACCGCAGTGCGCGGGTATATAAATTTCAAGCAAAGGCTTGTCGTCACGCGAAAGTCGCTGTACATGAGATGTCGAGGAGAGCAGACAGAGGTTTACGTCGCGAAGGTGTGTGCATACATGCTCAAGATCGGCATGGGCTGTTGTGCCATGGGCATGAATTAGGGAAATGGCGTATTCATGGGCCAGAGCGACGGCATGAAGAGTGACCGAGGGCAACACCAAGGATCCTAAGCGCCCAGGAAAATCAGACGAAGATCCAGAGATAAAAGAGAATTAGGCAGGTGACGGAACGTCCACTGTAACCTCAAGGTGCGTGCGTCGTGCGCCGGTACCTTCGATGCACCGCGATACATTTAAGATAGGCAGGCTGCCCAGCCTGATAATAATCCCAACTGCCGTCGCCATCGCGCGAGAGAGTCCGCAGTAACGATACTGCTCCTGATAATATTTGCATAACGTGCGTCAATGATCAAATTGAGGGGGGTTATCGGACAGAGCCAGGGTTGTCAATTGTTTTCAAGATCCTGCCACAGGTGTTAATATCTTTGCCGAACCTCAGAAAAGAAAACGCCGTTCGCTTTTAGGTTTAGAAATGCAAGCAAAAGGTGTCGGAAATGAATGCAGGGTCATATAGAGATGTTTCGCGTTTGCAGTTCGCGTGAGGATAGAAGACGGAGGATGAAGACATACAAGCTATATCCAGTTGACAGTATTGAAGGACCCGACCCAAACCCGACCTCCGCCTGCGGGCGGAGCAGCCAATCCATCACATCAATGGGCTTCGAAGTGCGGAGGACGTGCTTCCTTGGATGGGGGAGCAGCAACATGAGGTTCAAGGCGACGCAGAGAAAGTCGTTTCATAGACGAGAGTAAGAATATTAAGTAAGGCGCGAACCACAGTCCAACGGCCCAGTTGCGAAGTCCTCATGTTCGTCGCGCAAGACTCCACGTCGACGTCCCGTCCACTGCTCAGACTTCTATCCGTACGATCTTGCTCGGTGGACCCCAACTCTACTCGCACAGCACTATCGGCCAACCCCCCGCCAGCGCCATCGCCATCGCCGTAATCACCATCGGCCGTCTTCCATTGTTCGTCGGCCTTCGATGCATAAAGCCCATGCGCAGGCCGGCCCGTATTCATCCGAAATTTGCCATGGTGTTAGAAGACAGAAGTTGCGTATATGCCTACGAATTTACCATCACATCCAAAGTACCAGCGGCCACTGTAGACGAGCGCCTATCGGTCAAATCTATCAAAAGAACCCAGGCTGAATGGGCGGGGGTACGACGAGGGCTGCGGGAGGTAATACGTATAAGAGCGCCCAGCACTGGGAATGCAGACTCGCGGCCGCATCTCCACCGTGCGGCGCGTCCCAGCAGGTGTCAGCACACGCGGAGCCCTCGCGCATTCAGGTTCTTCGGAGAAACGAATACGGCTGCCGCGCGGCAGTCATCCTCAGCAGGCGCGCGTTTCAGCTCTCCGTGCTTGACGTAGTTGAATTCGGAAAGCGGCGGTGACGAGATGAGGGCGTGAGCACGCGAACTTGTAGGTCGAGGGCAGGGTGTCGGAAAGTAGATGGGTGGGGGCGTAGTCAGAGCCATTGTCTAGGTCAGCCGAGATACGAGAGAGGAGCGATGGGGTCGAAGGACTTGCTGGAGAGTAGCCTAGCTAACAGTGCAACGTTATTGCAATGAAATGAACATGATGCATGTGCATGAGCTGCAAGAATCTCAAATCACGCTGGGTAACGGTAACGTGACACTCACACTAAAACAAGGCACGCGCTCGCCAACGTCGGCAACTTTCCTTTTGCTGGCGTTGGGACACCATCATCGCTGCCAATTCAACCATTATCATGGAGACCTTCAGGGCGTACGGTGTATTTAACAGGGTGCGTGTGTTTTTGACTATGTACACTGATATGGTGTTGACTCGACAGCAAGCAGAGCTGCTCGACCACGCCCCTTCAGACATGCTGAGTCTAACAAGCTTTTCGTCGACGTCTCCTCTGATAGCAGTCTTCTGAGCGTTGACCGCCCCACCACGCTAACTAGGTCGCACGTCAGGAATAACATCGAAGACTCTGGCCGGGCACGATACCCACGAGGCCACCGATCTCGACATACCTATCGCCGTCAACGGCGACAAGCGCAAAGCGCGATGAACACAACTTGAAAGACGACCCTTTTGTGTTTGTTTACAACAAAGTCCGATTTTCAGACGCCATACGATAGCGATCGCCATCGCAAATGAGCTGGTGGCCTTACCACGGATGCGTTAAAGCTCAAAGCGCATCTCCAGCTCTCTTTGGCGCACGCCTCCTTCCCATGCACCCGCATCTCCACGCTGCAATGCTTCTTCCTGGCCCTCGCACCTGCTCTCCTGCCCGTGGCGCCCCGCGGTAATCTCTTTCTTGTTTCTGACCTCGCGCCTTCAGTTTACGATGTTCCGGTTGTTGTTCTCTGCCCTCGCGCAATTCGCAAGAACGATCTTTCGCCGTGAGCTGTTTTATGCTAAATTTGCCTGTTAGGAAATGAATCAGAGACAAAATGGCACATAAAGCAACGTCAGTGGCGAAACATGTCGGAGAGCCCTGGAGTATCAGAAGACGATCGAAAATTAGGTTCGCGCAGCATGTGTTACAACGTAGTATACTTTGTTATTCATATCTAATCTTAATAAGTAGTCAGAAGAATTTTTGAGGAACCAAAGTATACATTAAATTCGTAGATGCCTTGAAAATTGAAACACATGTAGGGTGCAAGGCGAGGCGCCAATGAACTAAATGTATGAACAGCTATCATGTAGTACGCTCACTCACATGAAGCCTCGAGTTGTGAGAGAGAGACTCCGGATTTGAGCCGCTGCATCGGATGATCCCACCCCCTGGCTGAGAACGAGTACTACTTGGTGAATTCGAAAACAAATCTCACCAACAGGACCGCTTGAGGATATAACTGGACTCCGCTGAAGGGGCCCTGCATCTATATACAAAGTCTCTCTGCCGATACACCTACCCACTCTCGACGCTTCGACGAAGCTTTGCTGTCGAGATGCTGATCATCCTTCTCATCTTCGCGTTAATTCGCACCCTGCGTGGCGTCCCTCTCGCTTCGCCGCCAGAACCCCCCGATCCACTTCCTGCACTCGCTCTCCGCGACACCCAGTCCCACTTCGGCCAGCGCACCGTCCACGACATCGTCATCAGCTGCTTGGCCACGATCTTCGCGTGCACTTGGTCCGCTGTCCACCCGAATATCCCTGCCGTAACGGATTCTGCGTGGACTCGCTTCAAGCGCCGGGTGACAATAACGATATACGCTTTGTTGGCTCCGGAGCTGTTGACCTTGTGGGCAATGGAGCAGCGTTTGGGTGCGAAAAGGATTGTGGATGAGTATAACAAAGGTCTTTAAATGTTACAAGTGCAGAAGGACGATTTACTTAACCACTGTGGTCATAGATATCAATGGTTTAACACTGGTTTCAGGACGAAATAGAAATACCACCCTGTTGGAAAAGCTTAAAGGATGGTTTCAAGCCATTTTTGATACCTTTTATGGAGTCTTTCAAGAATCTCCTTTACCACCACCGTTGAAACAAGGCAGGGGGCCTCAATGGACACTGGCACACGGATTCTTTCTTCAGATGGGTGGCTTCATGCTCTGTGAAAGCGGAAGACCAGTTAAGATGCTTATTGATGGTACCTGGGTGATAAATAAAGACGAAACAAGACTCCTATGGAACATTCAGCAAAAAGTGATTGATCCACCAAGAATCACCGAAGAAGACATCAAGGATCGAAGCAAGGGCGACACCATCTCAAAGACATTTATTGTCCTACAAACAACCTGGTTCATTATACAATGCATCGCGCGATGGTCGCAACGACTCCCAGTCACGGAACTCGAAGTCGTAACACTGGGATTCGCAATGCTCAATGGTATCACCTATGGACTATGGTGGGACAAGCCTCAAAATGTCGGCCGACCAGTATTTCTCGAAAGCAAAAAACCATGGGGAGATACGAGCGAGAATTTTGTTAACTCAAGCCACGCAGGTAACACCACATCCGAAGACGCGGACAACGAGGCAAACCCGCAGTTACGACTCGGACAGGCCGAGCCCGTCAAGGAGAGCTGGCTGCGACGCGAATTAAGCAAAGAAATAGTGGAGCATGCCTACTCTCCAAGCCTTCTCTGGCATCTACCTTCTTTGATACTTGTCGCTCTTGGTCGCCCGTTGTGGAAGATGACCGCTGATAGTACAGTGACAAAAATGCGGGTAGGCATGTTCTACACAGCATATGGCAGTGAAGGCGAAGCAGAATTTGCCACTTGTGCAATTGGCGCCCTCTTCGGGTCTGTGCATCTGATCCCCAGCTGGTTTCTTCATTTCTCATCGCATCAAGAAATGTGGCTTTGGCGGGTTTCTGCCATCATCATAACCGTAGGACCCGTATCAATTGGAATATATGGATTATCCGCTGATTACTTCGACGAACAATATTTACTGTTTGTCTTTTTTGTTTTCGTGTGTGTTGCGTTCGTTCTCTACCCAATTGCGCGCATCATACTCCTTACGCTCTCCCTTACTGCCCTTCGCTCACTGCCTCCTGGGGCCCTCCAAACCATCGAATGGACCACATTCATTCCCCACTTATAGACACTTTTACATATGAGTAGTCTACAGTCGATACCTTGTTTCTGACGATGCTTTGATTACAATTTGCATTTGTTCTGATATATCATCGAGTCCGGCTTCATCGCTACATAGCGGGCAATTACCACTGACATCCAGCACTTAGCGCGCTGCGCACGGGTACGTAAAACCCCAGAGAAAAACTTCGCTATCACGCGAATGCTGTTGTGCATGAAATGTCCATGTCAGGATTCAGGCCGAGAGCACAACGCAACTCACAATGCGGGGTGGTGAACTAGGCAAAACACCGCACCAAAGTCGCTCCGCGATTGAAGTGTATGGCATGGCGGGATTGTGCATGCAAAAAAATAACCCTAAATCAACCCTAACATTCAGCGTTAATCAGGTAACGTCAGCGCGCAGTACGGAAATCTTGAGGCCGAGGCCGACCGTTCTCCAAAAATATATGGTCATAGGCATGATGCGACTCTGGATTTGTTGGTGGGCATCGTAAGTTAGCTTGAGGTGCCGAGCTCTACGTGATGGAAGATGGAGGGACGCGGAGGTCAACGAGGTGGTGACGTGCGGGCCGTGAAAGTTGAGATCGGAGACGGAATTTGAATGTCCGCGAACCTGGCACTGCTGTCCATTTCACCGCAGTTGCACCGCAGGCTCGCCATGCTTCAACACGGACCCTAAAGGCATCGACTGGGTACAAGTTCCTGTGCCAGGAAGCTCTTCCTAGCTCTTCTCGACACACCCGGAGAATTGTAGCGCGATCCCCAATCCCATTCCATTCCATCCGGAAATGCGCATTGGTGCCTAGCTCAAACATTGGGTTGTTGAGTCATTGTCATTCAATCTTGCACTTAAGTACTCGCTCATTTTTAAGATGCAATTTTTAGAAGTGTGGGCGCATGGCATTGCCGCCAACTTGCGGCGCCAACGCGCCGCCATGTAGTACACACAAAAATTTCAAAGCCCAAAGAAGACCACCTACATATGGATCTCAATTACCGCATGTTTATTCACATTAATTCACGTCGCCACCGCGTACAAAGCCCACACCAACATGAGAAATTTCAACCCGATGAAAGGGACCACAATAATTTTTTATGCGGCCGCCGACGGCTGCAGCTAATCAAAGGCGCCAAGGAAATCCAGTCAATTTAAAGTTCATCATGAGAGCAACCTTGTGGACTGCACGTCGTCAATATTATTGAATCTTTATTTAAAAAACTCACAATAAATCATTAACATTCAAGACATCGGTATGTTCTGAGGAAACGGATTACTTCTCTCACACTCCAGCAGCTCCATCCCCTGCCCATAACCTACAGAAACACTTTGGATATGTATCCCATCTGCGCCGCGCTTGATTCTTGCTGTACGATACGGCAATTCACCTGGCTCCGTATCGGTAACGGACTCGAGGTGGAGACAGGCCGCCGCGAGATCATGCACCCTCTGTCTAATCTCCGCTTCGCTTGCCTGCACATTCCTATCCGGCACATTAAAGCACGCAGGATAGTATATGCGTTTTAGAACGCGGAATTGGGCAAGATATGGACACAGGTGAAGCTATTGTATAAGTAGATCACACTGTTAGCTCTGTTGCTTCATGCCTATGAAATATACTCACCAATCCGGTACTCTCCCAGGCATTCGATCGAAACCCTAGCTCCTCGATATTGGGCACTCCTCTCGCAATAGAAAGCATGAAAGTTTGCAGTGCAACGTCCAGGGTCGCGTCATCCACGCTCATCGCTTCTATCTGAATACCCTCTGCCGTTTCATACCATTTTGCTCCCTCTTCTTCGGCTAACGGACTCATAGCTGTGTTGAAATGGACGAATTCAAGGCTCCTAAGGCATGGCAAGCCAGTGGGTATTACCGATCGCAAGAGGTATGGTATCTGACCATTAACGGCAAGAGTGATGGACAAGCTCACGAGCCCGGGAAGGACGGGCGCTAAAGCGCGAACATCCGCAAAGGTCGCCTGAAAAGTTGAAATCAAGATAATCACATGGCATAGAAAAACCTAGAGACATACCTTCAGGTATTTGAGGTTCGGCAGGAGGCGCGGTTGGAACTGATCCGGAAACCAACGCCCTTCATACCTAACTAAGAAAAGGCGCTCCAATGCCGGATGTCGCTCCCAAAACGAAACCGCTGATGAAACGGATTCAGGCACGAAGCCTTTTAGAACAAGCGATCGTAATCGTGGAAAGTGGAGGGCGAACAAAGGTATTGTATTTAGATGGACCATGGTCGAAAACCCGAGCGTTAGGTTTTGCAATGTCGGTGCAAGGCGATACAGGTTGTCCGATATTTTTCTGCTGACGTCTTGTGCTCTCGGAGGAGTAAGCCACATGTCCACAGTTAGTCTGGTCAACTTGAAAAAGGTCATTCAGTTGATTGAATGGTGCTCTATGGATCACTCACATTCAAAAGATTTATTCCATCCGCGATTGCCGCAGACCCATTAAACCGCCTGTCCAAAGTCATGCTGGTCAGTCCACGCAGGTAGAGTGCTCGCAAACGAGGACAATTTCTGTGCAGACTCTCCCAAAATTCGACAGCGACATTTCCATGCCCTGGTACGTTGCGATAGCCTTCTGCCACCCGCCATCCCATCAGCAAGTATATTCCCAGCGCCTCTAGAGCTGGAAGACTCCCCGACATAACAATGGCTGAAAGTCCAATAAGGACGTCTTGGCCACGTCGCTCATCCTGCCTGAGTGGCTCCAAGTCCGACAAAATATGCAGCTCATTCACGAATCGGCCAATATCAGGGTAGTCCGTTATTCTGCGGAGGATCATCAATGCGTCGCGTTCGTTTCTCAGAATGAGACGTGAATATATGAGCGGGCGAACGATGTGATATAGTCGGCGGTTTCCTAGAGCTAGGGAATAGAGCGTCGCCGGTGCTGAGCGCAGAGGAAGAAAGGACGCAATAACTGGGAGGAGTTCTGGAGGTACGACGCGAAGGTTATCGGACTCGTGGGCGCTCATTATACTTCTAGATGCAAGTCAGGTGAGCTTTTAAAATAAAAAGGCGAGAGGCCTAAGGTTGGATAGAGGAATGGTAGTGGACAACGGTCGTGGGCGTACAGTATGTACATCTGCTGTCTTTTATGCTGATCGTTATTAAGTTCTAGATCTCTTACACAACGTTCTAAATTCTCGTTCGCAGCGCGTTAAGAGATATCGCTTACTCAATCGACATTGGCGGAGAGAACAGAGCGACGACGTACCTATATTCAGCTTTCATCCTGGCAGTCAGAGGCCCATCGCGTCATATTAGAACCGCGAACTGGCACTTCATCAGTATTAAGCTCATCAGTGCCACTTCCCCCGTCCTTGCCGTATCTGGATTCTGAGCGAATAGCACCGATTATTAAATACCTTCCATTTCCTCGAAATACATCACAATAAGCTCCTGTGTTGTATTCTAAAGCCTCCAAGCGACGTCCGAATGACCACTCACCTTTTTTCAGTGACAACCTGAACGGCGTGGAAGAAACAGACGGAATGGAGGAAAGCTGTGATCCGAGTGGTTAGCCACGAGACTGCTCAGATCTTATCTCCAATCAGACAAATCCCATAAGGATATGACAATCCGCTTTGAAGAACATTGCCCAGAGGGAAGGGAACTTAATCACAGAATCGCTGTTATCGCGCTGCAGATGCGTATTCCGGCACCGTGTGTAGCCTTAATATTTCAAAGTGATAAGACCCACGATGTGCCACTTTGACATACCGTCTTTGCGTGATGGCCGGACCAAAGGATCAAAAACGCATCTGTATCCTCCACATAAACTCACAGTCAAAACCACAAAACAATGGGTAATTCGACCAAGTGTTGAAGGTACTATTGCCTGAATTCATACGTCATCATTGATGTTATACAATACTGACATATACTTATCCTGACAAGCAGCGTTGCACTGCGCATGTAGCATTGATGACAGTATCAACCATAAAGTTTTGGTTCTTGAGCTTGACTGACAATGCACTCTACTAATAAGTCCGTCGACGTCAGGAGGTGCAACATATATGTTAAAAACGTCAGGAAAATACATACATCCAGTTAAATATCACTCCACAGAGTCCAGGCCATGTAAAATAATGTGAACACCACCAGCTGGTATCGAATCTCAAGATCCGACGGTACATTACAATCGCCTTCTACATTCCCTTCGCTTCACCTTTCCTTTTACACGGAGTCGAGCGCAAGCTGAAATCGGATTGGACAAACCCAATCTATCACTATCTTAGCGATAGCCCAATCACGCCATCGCCTGCGGCCGCCTTCTCCCACCACCCCTCAACGAATCCCACACCTTCCTCGCCGACCCACTCCGCCTCTGCCCCGTAATCGCAGCTTGCGACTTCCGCAACCCTGCGTCCGACACAATGCCGACGTCGATGTAGCGCACCTCCACTTCTACGCCCGCATCTTTCAGTTTCTTTTCGCCCCCGCTTCTATTCGCGCCCCGCTGCAGGTGCCCGTCGCCTGGCGTCGGCGGCTCGGCGGCTGGTGCCAGCGCCACTGCAGCCGCAGGCACATGCAGGCCGCTCTTCTTCTCGACGGCGCTGGAGGTGGCGTCGGGCTTGGCGATAGGTACTGTCGCGGCGGCGTGGTTCCAGTCTAACTTGTTCATCAAGGGCAGCGAACGTCGTGTCTTCGTACGCCGCTCTGCAGGCGCAGCCATCGCCGCCACTGGTAATGGGAGGTCCACAATGTTGGTAGAGCCGTGCTGTACGCGCCCAGGCCGGTGCACGTCCGCGTCTGCAGCCGGGCCCGTACCCGTCCAACAGAAGCTCCTCATCGTCGCCAGAACAGATTTGCGCTTCCTTTTTAGAGTGAGAGCGGGGATGTCTACCATGGGTGGTACGGGCGTCCTCGCGTCCACATGCGCGCCGTGCGGAAGTGCTGTTTCCTCGCTCTTGTCGTCCATGCCCGTTCCTGTGACCGATGTACACACGGAAGACGTCTCGGTCGCGCTGCGCACGCTGGGGGTCTGCGAGGGGAGACTCGAATCAGGCACCGACGAGGGAAGTGTCAAAGGGAGGCTGGACACCGACGACGCCGCGCTGCTCTGGCTCTGAGCGCGCGTCCAGCTTGGGCCCGGCTCTAGTGCGTATTCCGCGTGCTGCTGGGACTGTGAATAGGGAGGCAAGGTCAGCCAATGTGGCTGCGTATCTGGCTGCGAGGGCGCAGCAGAGGAAATAGTGGAGGCGACGTGAGCATCGTTCGATTTGGCATTCTCGGGAAGCCCGGCGCTTACCGCTTCCCCTTCGGTGCGTGATCCACCGCTAGCACGCTGCCGCTGCGTGGCATCGTGGGTCATCGAAGTCAGCGACGCGGACGCGGACGCGGTGCGCCTGTCCCCCCTCAGACTCGATTTGATTCCTGAGGTCATGTCATCCATACAGGCACTTGTACTCCTACCCATCCGCCCTTTCGCAGCATCCCGCGCGCCGGCTCCAACACCACCTCCGGTCAACGCCGCCATCGCCGTCCGCCTCCTATACTCCTTCACTGTCAGCGGGAGCACGACGCCCGGCGCGTTCAGTCCGAGACGCGTGAAGGGAGGCGTGATCGTATACGGGCTGTTCACATACCACGAGTTGTCCTTCGCCGGAGACCTCGCGGCCGCCGTCGCCGCCGGCTGCGTCTCCGCCAGCGGGCTGGTGGACGGCCGCCGAGCCGCCGAAGGGTTCTTCAGGATAGACTTCGGCCGCGTCGGCGGCGGCGCCCGAATGGCAGGCGGCGGCGACGGGGATAGCGGGGCGGAAGGCGAGCGTGAGGCTGGGGCAGCCGTGGCACTGGCAGGCGCGGAGGCGCGGCCACGCGCGTCCAGTGTCGTCCGCGCGCCTAACCGTAGGCGGCTGCGGGACTGAGGCGGTGGCGGTGTATGTGGCTGTGCTGATGGGGGACGTGAACCTGAATTCGGAGGCGTATAAATAGTGGCTCTGTGGGGGCGAAATGTGCATTCTGTGGGCGATGTAATCACTGTGGGCGGGCGGGCTATGGCGCTGTGACTTGTATCTATCATAAGAGGTCCGTTATGGCTAGCGCTTGGACTGGTTGGGTTGTTGATAGTAGTGCTGCTAGTGCTAGCGTCTGACGCGGGTGGATGTATGGCAGAAGGTCGATATCGGGCGCTTCGCTGGTCCTGGTCGATAGATGGTAATTGCGACGGAGATAAATGGACAGGAGGCACAGTAGAAGGAGGACGCAAGGATGAACTAGGAAATTCCTGAGAACTAGGCTGGGCCCAGCTTTGCGAGGATTTAGAGCGCAGGAAGCATGAAAGGGGTTCGGTCAGGAGAATGCTGCGCGATCTGAGCGAGCGCGAGGTTGATGCTCCAGATGGTGGGGCGCTTGTGGGCTCGGTAGGTATACTGGTACGATCTCCGGATAACGCGGGCCCAGCGAGAGGCGAGGAACGCAGTGGTTTACTAGTCGTCTTGACGCGCTGTAATACCTCGTGCTGTGAGGGTGCAAAAAAAGGTGTGCTGTCGCTCTGTGTATACGATGCACCTTGGAAGGGATGAGTGGTTGAACCATGCATTCTTGGGGTATGAGTTACCTTCGTACACGTCGGAGGTCCACTCTTGAATCGATACAGTGTGCTGTCGGAAGAAGCCACTGAGTAGGCAGTTGTATTGACGGGGAAGAGAGACATACTGTGTAGGGCTGGCGCATGCCCATGCCTTCTCTCAACGGGTCTGCGAAGGCCATTGGAGGAAGAACGTAAAGAGGGGTCCAGGAGCCACGAGGGCTGGAGGCAGAAGCAGGGAAGGACAAAGAAGGCGCGAAAAGGCTTGTATGACAGGAGGCCGGGCCTTTATAACATTCTGCGGCAAATTTGACAATGACAGGAGGGATCGATGGTGTGGCCGCTGTCTTGCACCGTAATAACTAACGCTCTTCCAGTGTGTGGACTATTCTCGGGCAGGCGAAAGACGCGGAGGGCGTTCCCGCTCGTGGGCCAGGAACCTCATCAAGCGGCTGTCGATAAGCCATGATTCTATATCAAACTTCACAAGCTTCATAGCAGAGCGTGGTCGGCCGTGCAGATGGCCGCGATTCAATTCCTCCATGAGTACCCCCGTTCTATCTCAAGTACCGGTTGGGGATCTATTGCCAAAGGGGGATCGTGGGCAGCACTTAAGTCATAAAGCAAGGCACGGAAAGCGAAGAAGGGGAAAACCAGGACTGCAAGCATGGCGGAGACTGGGCGGCGCGCGAGTGACCATAGTGGACAGCGCCAGACCGAAACTTGAACGAATCCTGTCCAAATCCAGCCATCGTTGCTTACGGCATATTTACCCATCCGCTCTCCGACTTCCGTAATTGAACGGATATTCCCCATCCACCTCCCAAAATAAGGATCTTCGTATCGTGCCCTGAGCCCACCATCATGTTTTATAGCCCACAGCACTAGAATTTCCCAGCCCGCGACAAGTATAAGAAAGATACACGACGCCACGGCCGACTCTAGCTAAATTAGAGCATACCTTCGGAAGATGATGATATTTTATAATTAGCTTCGCATCCCATGCATATCTCCGCACCTCGAGTCGGCAAGCTCGCGAGTTGCGCTAAATTGCCATTTAGAACCTCATTTATGCCTTGTCATTCATGAACCACAAAGGCAAGCTTCACTACATGCATTCGTCATTAGGCGCATTTCAAGCATGCAAGTTCAAGCTGACTGCTGGATGCTAATGTAGGCTAAATACTCTCTTGGTCAGGTGGTGATATATTGATATAGTGTCGCTGACATAGAAAATACGTATGTATACATAGATGACCAAAGTTAATTAGGTTTCGGAAGGATTATATATTTCAGAGATCTGAACGACTGTATTCCGTGCAAATATGGAAGGATTGACTCACAGGCCATATGGTCAGTACTCAATTGAATACTTCAGAAGATATATTTTAGGCTCGTCCCCATCCGGTTGCGCACACGTGTTTCTCACGTGAGTTGTGAGAGTAAACTCGACAACAGGCGCAGCCGGCTGGGCTGACTCGGGCCTGTTTTGGCGGAGCCTGCCAAATCCATAGGAGGGTACTTCACGAAAACAGTAGGTCGAGGTCCAAAAAAAGTGACAAAATTGAGTATACAAAAAGTGGTTTTTTTTGTATTTCAAGTCGTTTAGAAAACATGAAAATTTTACAATTTTTTTGGAAAAGACTTCGTTGTCGTTGACAGGCCCGTGCGCGAGAAGCAACCTGTCAAGCTTCGTGCATTCTCACGTCCACTCAAACTGCCCACTTTCTTCCTCGCTATCATCCTCAGAGTCCTCCATCCCATCGTACGAGTCCTCAGTGTCTAAGTCCCAGCCGTCCATATCCAATGCAACATCAACCTCGTCGATGCATTGAAGAGTAGGCGATCCCATCAATGCACCTTCCAAATCGGGGTCGATGATGTCTGCAGCGTCATATTCACATTCAGCGTCGGAGGCGCTTGCTTCAGAGTCCGTAGGTACTTCATCTATCGGTGAGTTTGCATCTTTTGAATAATTACCTGCAGCCACTAATGTTCTTTCTTCAAAATCATTGTCGATTTCTGTAGGAAGTGTGCATTCGAGCATCATATCACCGTCGACCTCATCTTCAAAAACTGGGGTAAGCTTTCGGCGCTCGCGAAGACGTTCGAATTGTTCATTAAATTCTGCAATAGGATTCGTTGAATTTCCATGCGAGAGTTGCGCCAAACCCACGGAGATAACGTCTGGAACGGCATGATCCTCTGCATCGACGTTACGTCCGTGTATGATCTCGTAGACGTTATGCTCCTTCAAGACTTCCATCAAGGTTGCCAGGTCGTTTGAAAGATCTGGAACGGTATGCTTTGATCCTTGTTGTGCCCCAAGTTCGGCATTGATCTTGGTCGCTAGCTTCCGCAGAATATCCACGCAAGGCGAGACGAGGGCAAGCCAATCCCAGGAATGCGAACCTCCTTCGGCTTTGTAGACGCGCTTGTTCATCGGTGAGTCTTCGCATTTATGAGGCCAAAATAAACTTGCTCACTTTGATCCAGAAGTTGAGGTGTTCTTGTACGAGGTCGATCTCGACAAACGCGTTTGCCTTCCCTGTTGGGTTGAGCAACCAGTTCTGGGTAACAACTCGCCTATCTTTCTTTGTGAGATGCTAATCCCAAATTTTAGAGATGACATACCGAAGATTCTTCGTCCAAACATGAGTTAGATTATGGAATAGGTGCAGCATCTCGTGCGCATATTTTGTGCGACCATTTCCGCGGTAGCTGAATACCCACTGTTTTAGTACCAAAATGACGAGGCCTGAGTCTCCCGACTTTATAGCGTTCGCGAATAGTCGCGTAAGAAGTGCATCCCGCATGAACAGGCAAGCATTCTCGAAGACAACATCACCCTGGAGCTCAGTGGGTAAAGGCACTTTGTCGGTTGCCTCTCCACTCGCAGATGCTGACATGGCTTTTTTCCTCGCTTTAGCCTTACTATCCGCACCGATCTTCCTTGTGGCTTCATTCCGCGGCTCTCGAAGCTCCTGCACCCGGTCGGCATTTGCAAATCTTGTGAGTATTTCAGTTGCATGATGTTTCATTTCGGCCCATGATTTAACTTGCTGTATGTAGGTCTCCAGGGAGTCTTTGCCAGAAACAAGTAGCAAGCAGTGGAGAATCCGGGCATAGAGCGACACATAGATCAAATCTCTGCAAACTCGGAAAGATGGCAACGATGTCAACACAATTGGGAGCCGAGTCAAGCATGTATTGTGGAATGCCAGGCTGCCAGGACTTCGATGAGATGACACACCGAAGTGAGTAAGAAGTGTTCCATGAGTGTCGGCGATTTTTGCATGGAACAAACCAGTCACTAAAACGAAATGCTTCCACATTTGTAGCCCGATTTCGTGACCAACCCTGATACCAGTGATTGCTCGCTGGCGTGCAATCGTCAACTGGTCGCCAGCTATGATTTTGACGTACTTTTGAAAGTCTGGTGTCCCGGAATCAAGCTTCAGCTGAGCATTGATTTCCTCGATGATCTGTATGTTGCCGGTTATGGTATTTTCATCGATTTCCATTGATTTGAGGGGATGTAGGCTGCTTTTGTGCACTTCGATCGTGTCTTCGCTTCGAGGTAAGTCTTTTTCAAGTTCATCTTTCCAGATATTGAAGCCATCTCCACCATAGCGCACAATCACAGACAAGACAGTATGAACCAATGCGTCATGCATGAGTTGAGATTCATTTTCTGTAAGTTGCAGGTCTTCTAATTTGAGCAGTGAAGCATTCATTACGCCATTATCCAGGTGCCTAGTTTCTATATCTTCGAGAGTTGCATTGTGAAGAGGAATTACAGTGGCACATGTCCCGTTTTCTTGCGCATCTATAAGTCAGAAAAGTAAGCTCTCGTTAAATGATATGAATGATAAAGTTCTTCATACTCTTCCGTCCAAGGACTTGTTCCGCTACTCGTATCATCATATTGATGTTATCATACACTGTTATAAACAAATGTGATGAGGCGATTTTGCCAGCAGTGTCGCAGCATGCTTGCGATAATAATTGTAGTGTTCCAGCTGTCTGTGTCTTTCTCTTCTTCAGCTTGACCTCGTTCACGTCGTCACTTTCTGATGGTTTGACCATACTGCTATTAGCTTCGTCTGTTTTTGCTGATTCATCTGTGTTCACTGCTGCTGCTCTTGTTGCTTGTGCGATGATGTTTGTGTATGACGTGCATATCCCCAGTGCCGAAAAAACAGTGAAGTGCTGCCTCTGAGCTCCTGTAGCCATAAGGTATGTTCCGATCACTGATTGTGCGTAGTTGTTATTCTGACTCTTGCTTCTTAGGAGTGCGAGAATGGCTGATCCCTGCACCTTCAAGAGATAGGTGAGCTTTCTCTCTGTCTGGCTTCAATGGCGCACAATGACATACCAATTTCTGTTTCCTGCGTGACTTCGCCTTTAGCTCCCTTTTTTGACGCCCAGTCGTTGAAAATGCATCGAATAATCCAAAAGCAGCCGGTGCTAGCTCGCGAAGTTGATTCGTTATGCTTTCTAGGCTGAAATTCAAGAAGAAATCCTCGTTGATGACCATAGAACTCTTGCGCAGGATATTTGCTTCAGTGATTACTCTTGATTCTTGAGCGATGACCTTCTCAGCCTGTCCAAGGATCCAGTCCTTAATGAATGTACGTGTGGTCTTGTTATATTCAGATGTAGTCCAGTAACCAAAAATTGCCTTGACAGTCTCTTGGTCTCGGAAAAAGCCTCGCCATTTCCAGTCAAAGACATGTTTTGATGTTGGTTTAAAGACGTAATGGAGAAAGTCGGCCAATGATATCCCCGCTTGTTGGAACGTCTTGAGCACTTCGTCGAATAATAGTTCTTTGGTATGTTCTTTCTCTGCTTTTTCATTTTCGGCCTTCGTTAACCTGAGTTGCTTGTTGCGTGCATAGGTATCTAATCGCTTTTGAGTTGTATGAAATTTCTGGTGTTTGCGCTCCGTCCTTGGAGTGAATATAATATCGTCACTGGGCTGAATCGGTATTGGAAGTGAGGAACTTCTTGTGCGCCTCGGTGAATAGTTGCCTTCCCAAAGTATCGATGCAAGAGGAATGTCGTCAGATGAAGATTGGAACAGAGGAATGTCATCGGAGGTAAGAAAGGGATTTTCATCGATTTCCGCTGCGAAAGTCTCATTGTCTTCATCCTCGTCTTCAGGCTCTGGTGGATCAGATGGTGGGAGGTCATTATCTGAAGAAAATACAACAAGCCGGCGTGAATAATGGTAGCCAGCATACTGGACTGACATCGCGGCGATGGTGAGAATTAATGTTTCACTGGCCCGGCCCACCGATCAATTTTATTCTTTCCTTTTAAGTTTTGCCCTCATCATGCCAGCCACTCCAACCTCAAAACCACCACTCGGTACACGCCACAGAGTAAAGTCAAAGATACCAAAACTGAAATGTTCTCTTGCTGAAAAGCTAGCCACTCTTGAAAAAGAGCTCGAACGTCTACCTGGTCTGATCAAGCAGAAATTCAAAAAGTGGACAAATGGTGCCCGCGACTTTCAACTGGCTTGCATGCGCGCCCAGGTCTTGAAGAAGGATGTTCTTCTTCAGGCAGCAACTGGCTCCGGAAAGACTGGCATCGCCGCAGGGCCCCATCTACTTCCTTCAAGTGAGGGTAAGGTCACTTTGATGGTGTCGCCTTTGCTAGTTCTTGAGGATGAGCAGGTATGATTGATGGCTCTATTTAATCTTTAGATTTCGTATGGTTCTAAAATCTCTTATTCAAGGTAGCCATCTTTCAGAATGAATTTGGTCTCAAGGCTCTTGCTATCAATAGTGAGAATGGAGGATGCTCGCCATCGACTCTGGCTGTAAGTAGATCTTTGTTGGCAATTTTGAGATGATGACAACTGATATCATTCTAGAAGGTTGTGGCGGGAGAATGGCAGATTGTTCTTCTGTCTCCGGAGATGTTGGTCTCCCGAAAATTTGTAGATGAGGTTCTTCGCAAACCAGCCTTTGGACCCCGATGTCTTTCTGTTTTTATTGACGAAGCACACTGCATTTCACATTGGGGTGCCTCTTTTCGGAAAGCCTACAGCTCAATAGGCATTGTGCGGGCATTTCTCCCCCGAAACACACCAATTGTTGCAGTTACGGCCACACTGACACCCCTTGTTCAGCAAGACATCATCAGTAAGCTGCAATTTAATCGCAGTGACTATCTCTTCGTCAATATAGGAAATGACCGCCCAAATGTCTCTCAAGTAGTGCGCTCCATGGAACATCCTGCAAATACATTCCGCGACCTCGATTTTCTTGTTCCCAGTGTCATGTCTTCTGTTATGGATATAAAGAAAGGCTTCCTCTACTCTGACGACATCAAGGGTGGGGCCTTGATCACCGACTACCTCAACAAACGTGTCGACCCCACATACCGACGGCAAGGTCTCGTTCGGCCTTACAACGCATCAATGTCGAAGAAATATCGTCAGCAGGTTATGAAGCAATTTCGGGAGGGAAGGATTCGCATTCTTGTTTGCACTGATGCAGCCGGCATGGTACGTGAGGTTAATCTATTGTTTTAATACACTTTTTACCATTCTCCATGTCTAGGGATGCGACATCGCCGACATTGATATTGTCGTACAGTGGAAGGTACCAGAAACTTTGTCGTCATGGGTTCAGCGAGCCGGCCGCGCTGCTCGGGGCCATGGGCGACAAGGCCTTGCAGTAATGATTGTTGAGAAGCCTGCATTCGAAATCGTCACTTCCTCTCAGCCAGTAACAACGCGTGCAATGCCCCGAGGTTCAAGAGGTCGAGGACGGGGAGCAACATTGCGTGGCATGGCCAAAAACCATGCAGCAGTTCTCAAGAATGGTCCTGAGTATGCGATCGCACATGGTCAGCGGCGAGGGATGTTTGATGGCCAACACGATGTCATTACGAAGCTTGACGAAACACATATCACGCCGGATGTCCTACGCGATGCAAAAGGAGAAGGAGTTTATGTGTATATTCAGACAACTCACTGTCGCCGACAAGTTTTGCAGACAGTATTTCAAAATGGACCACCCAGTAAGTGGCCAGTTCTTTGTCACATTCAATTTTATACTAACTCTCTCGTAGATGTTGAACCTTCGCTATGCTGCGATCTTTGCAACTCAAAGCTGTTTGATCAAGTTCGTCCTAGTGAGCCTCAACAAGCCACCCGTCAGAAGGCACACAAGCGTGTAGCACCTGTCGACTCGATTCGGACTGCCCTCTATGGGTGGAGACGCAACATGAAAGCCAAGTACTGGCCACGTAGTTTGTGGGGTCCTCAAGCCATACTTAATGATGATCTCTGCGAGTTGCTGTCATCTATTGGGCCAGTTGATACTCTCGAGTTCCTTTCGTCTGTTCTCAAGGAAAACTGGGAGTGGTGGGATAAACTTGGAGATGAGTTGCTTACTCTTTTATCTTCTCTCGCCATTCCTCCCCTTCCTACACGACATTCGAGAGGTGTTAAACGCCGTCCAGTACTCGAAACAGAAGATTCAGCATTACCTTCAACATTGGAAAGTTCACCAACAAAGCGCTCTCGCAGAACTCAAGCCACTCCACCAGTGCCAAGTTCAGTATCCTTACAAGCCACAACTTCTTCAACATTGACTGTACCTCGAAGACGACGAGTAAAGGAGATAGCTCCGTTGGAGTTCCCGCCGACGTTGTATGACGACTTCTTTTCGGGTCGGCGGCCTGGTAATGCTCCACCATCATAGTCAGTACAACTTACAAGTAGTATACCAAGTCATTTTTGAAAAAATTTATTTTTTTAAATCTATTGCATTGTGATCTACGAGTGAAAAAAACACTTTTTTGTATACTCAATTTTGCGACTTTTTTTTGGAGTTGAGGCCGCTTTTTCGACGAAGTACCCTCATATGAATTGGCCGGGAAATCAACCATCACCCAAAATGGGCCCGAGTCAGCCCAGTCCGCTCGCGAGCTCGCCCCCATCTCGTCATGTGCTCCTGTGACTCTTTGTGACTAGAGCTCGTGAGTGTGACTGGCTAGCGAGTCTAGATATATTTGAACAGCCTGAGCCAGACACTTTTAGACGCTCAGATTCGCAGCATTCCTTTCTTTTTACTGTATTTGTAAGCAATTTAATTCTGCATGGCTGGTAAGAATCGTAGGCTCTGAAAACCTCCATACTTTTCGGCCGTACTCCCTTTTCCTCGAAGTGTTATCTCTATGGACTAAGTAATAATACTATCGTTGACACGCACACCTGGATGTGCTTCTAGTCTTCGATTAGCAGTCTACCTGCCTCTGCTAACTTACCATGTATCTTATCTATAGTCTGCGTACCTACGTAGGGAAATTGTTGGTTATGATACTTTAATTGACTGACATGTCCCATATAGCTGTGAAAATTAATACTTATGTTGACGCAACCTTGTTCATGTTTACTGACATGTGTATTCTTCGACTTATGCCAAGGTATTTCTTCCTAAAGACTGTCACAAGTTCTCAAAGACATTTTCTATTCTGCTCTCATGTTGGGGGCTGCTGTGATACGTTAAGCGCCCAAGCCCGACATTTGCTCACTAACCCGGCTACTGATTTTGAACATGGCAACTTGAAGTCAAAATATTGACATGTATGATGTATCTCGCTCGCTCTGTGAAATAAGGACAAAGGACCTTTAGCTTATGGTATCACTTGCCTTGGATTCTTCTGCCAAGATTATTACAGCGCCCAGAAAACGACAGCATCTTATCAGCTGGATCTCAACGCGTTCATTATTGCTGAAAAACGCTCCAGATATTCCTTTCGAAGTCAAAAATCCCAGTCAGACAGCCTGAATGTAGACCAAGCTTGAGCTTAGGGTAGAAGAGATCGTGAACGGGCACCATGATAGCGATATGCCTTGATAATAAGAAAGTACTGACGATGGCAGTGCAAGAAGCAAGTCTCCGCGACTGATGGAAACGAAACATCATTCATTAGCGTGATAGTAATATTGATCCCCATATGTCCCTGTCCAAAGGCGGCACCGTCAGCGTCCCATGCGCCCGGACCCACTCCCACCCTCTGACCACCACCATGATCATCGTCGACCCCTCCGACGTCGACGACGCCGCCTCCACCACGCGCACGCTCACGCCCCCGGCCCCCAAGATCCCGCCGCACTTCGTCAAGCTCATCGCGCTCTCCATCGCGCTCTCCCTCGTCTCCCTGATCACCTGCCTCCTCGACCTCGCCGTGACCTGGCCCATCAAGGCGGTCCCCGCCATCCTCGCGTTCTGCCTCTCCTTCCCGTACCACACCGTCGCGGTGCTCCTCGCGTGGCTGCACGCGCACCAGATCGCCTCCATCCTCTCGTTCGCGCCCGCGTCGCCGCGGAGCATCGCGCATGCGGGCGTGCTCGCCGCGCTCTGGACCGTCGCTGCCGTCTTCAACATCTGCCGCGCGGTGCAAGCGATGCGGCCGATATATACGTGCTATTACGGTCCTATGCAGGATGATTCAAAGCCGTTTTGTGTGGAGGAAATGACATCGAATGTATTTGGGCTGGGCCCCGTGCCGCCCGTGCTGGCGGCGGTGACAGCCGTTGCGGAGGCGCTCGTGCTCCTTGTCGTGGTGGCTGTTTGCTTCTTGCACTGGCGGAAGGGGAGGGCGCATCAGTCAGACGCAACGGAGTTGGCCCCGGGTAGCTCAGCGGGCTCGCAAAGCAAGGTAGCCTCTGCGTGAAGCGACAGATGATGGCTCCGAGGCGAGCATATCTCTCATCTGAATCCCCGTGATGGACGAGAACTGATGCCTGAGTCTCCTCACAGATGCATTTCCGGACGAGCAAATAATCAAGACGGATATCTGATATCTTTGCCACCAAAACATGGACACGTCGAGGAAGCGACATGCTACTAGCTCCAACGTCGTGCTGTCCCACTAATACTACCGCCTATGAATCAGCTTTCTATCTATGTATAGCGCGCCTTCCAGTTCTCGCCTCGTGGCTGTTTGCTACCATCAACCTTCGAAATGTCAGAGCCCTGACCTAACGGTGGCACTTTGACCGCAATGATAGATGGTACGAAAGCTTTCTAACCATACTACCTACCAGGGTGTTCTTATTGTATTTCTTATTTGACTATTGCGTAGACTTGTAACAATACTGTTAACACATTCGGCCTACATCACAATACCCTGTAGTTCTTTTGGTTCAGCCATAGTAACTTCTCGATAATAATTTGCACAACAATATGTCCTTGTCATCGTTATCACCAAGAAAGAATACACGATCTTGCTGCTGTGTATAGGCGGTCTTCGACCTTCTCCCGAGGATAGCCGGCCTCGTTTAAGCCAAGCCTCCAAGAGCACTTCTATGACGCGGAGTGTTATGTGGATGAGTCAAACGAATCGAGCGAGAACCGATATTTTTACGCAATCCGCGTCATGAAAGCGAACTCTGAGAAGCAGAGGCGAGGGCTCACATATCGCAAATCGAAGAATCTTGCTAAGTTCGCAACATGATATCGCTAAGAGATGTGGTAGATAATAATTAACCCCTGCTATAATAAAATAAAGATATCGCAGTCTAATCTAATGCGACGCTTTTTTGCCTACGCAAACGCGTAAAAAAGCCAGCAATCAGCAACACCGCACATCATCCAACATCCAACAAGCCAACGACAACCGAGACTCACTCACCATCCACGAACATATTCCGCGTCGCCGCAGGCAGCGTGCACGTAATCCCGTCCAGCTCCTTCGTCATCTTCACCTGGCACCCCAGGCGGCTGGTGTCCGTCAGCCCGAACGCCATGTCGAGCATGTCGTTCTCGTCGTCCTCGGGCTCCGGGAGGCGGTCGTAGTATTCTTCGGGGAGGATTACGTGGCATGTCGAGCATGCGACGGAGCCCTCGCAGGCGCCTATGTGGGGTGCGAGGAGGAGGAGGGGGTGTAGCGAGGAGGGAGGTGGGCAGGGGGTACGAGGAGAAAGATGGGTCGGAGATCGGGGCAGATTGGGAAGGTTTGTGATGGGAGGAGGGAAGAGGTAAACGAGCATGGCCAGTTGCGTGGTGGAATGGAAGGCAAAGTATGTCCAGAGAACGGATACACGGATACGCAAATACGGAGATACGGAAGTTCCATGAAAATAGTCCGGAAAAGTCAGATAGACACAAAATGAACGATATAAGAGGATGGAACGAAGGAGATAGCATTATCAGTCCACGTTCGCGAGCGAAATGAAAAAGTCAAGCCTGACGCACCCTCAAGATCGACGTCATACTCGTGTGCTATCGCGAGGATGTCGTCACCCTCATTTGCCTCAACGGTCTTGATAAGATTCCCGTCCGAGTCCTTAAAATGCACCTTCAAACTACATCCGCCAGCGGCCGTCGGCAACAGGGAAAGCAATGATGCATTAAATGGATGAACCGCGTCCAGATAGTTTTCGTGAAGGGAGGCAAGACGATAGGAAGAACGGGGGTGTGCAATGAGGTGGAGAGGCTATCAGAGTACGTTAACGAGAGATATGGATGCCGATGGCACATACCCAGTTCCTGGTGCAGGTCGATTGATACCCATATGCCGCGCAGCTGTAGATAAAAGGCAAAAGGGCCGGATTAGCCTAACAAATCAATAGCAACAGAGAAAAAGGTGCACCAGCAGACACATGGAAGCCTCGTATTCCCCGTGTGCTGGAGGGCTGTCTCCACACTGGCCCTACAGAACCGCTACGTATCCGCGACGTAGCTCCAATAAATGTAGTTGCCGTCGTTCGTGACGAAGACGTTGCTCCCAACATATGTCGGGCAGCTTTTGTTGTGTGGTGACACCGCACGGATGTGGACGGCGTTAGTGATGTCACCCAAGACGGCGAAAGTCGTCTGCGGGATGCGTGGCGCGTTACAGGGCAAATAAGTGCGTTCATTTGGGTTTGGCACAATAGATAGTTATGATACATGCAACACTGTTGGTCAGGAAGTCAGCGTGCAACAACCGTCGAATACGAAATACGAGTGGATCAGTGACCCAAAATCTCACCTGAAACCCTCTAACTTGAGGCTACCAAGAATCTGAGTTAGTATCATTGCTCTGCGCGGGCGTGGCATGACATACGAGGAATAGACAAAAGACGCGAGAAGACGCCTGCTGGACGCGTTGCAGGCCGGAGGAGGATGGAGTTCCGCAAAATTCGTCAGACGGCCAATATTAGCAGCCACCATGTGATATTCAGCATTTACACCCTCGATATTCAACAATTACAAATAAACCGTACAGAAAGTACGCGTCCACGGCAAGTCCACGGTCCACCTCTGCACGTTGAACCTCGTTTACCTCCTTGATATTTTGAATCGACTTTGGATTGATCGAAAGCTAATGAAGCCCATCGCCGTCAAGCTTGAAGATATGTCGCAAGTTGTTAGAATGTTTAAATTGCAAGGAAGCACCAGCTGGAAGGGACCATAATTTATGAGAGGTGTGAACGCTTTTCTGCTCCTGCATCCTGCCCTGCCATTCATATCAGCTTTAGACCGTATCTTCAAGCTCAACAAATACTCAGGCCTTAGGCTTCTATTATGCGCTGCCTTAGTTCAAAAACCTTATTAATGCTACAAGGGAATCAGGTTATTCTGAAAGGTTGCGCCTGAAATCATCACAATCATCTTTCGTCCACTCAATCAGCAAGTGCTTTGTCCTTGGCGCTCTTTCATTCCCAACTCATCTTCGGAATTGCATAAATCCACGGATTCTTGATCATGTATTTGCTATTCTGTACCCAGGACTGATCAAACATCCCAGAAACAACGCCGAATGTAGTTCGATTCGTCGGATGTATCAAGATATTTGGCATGGTTCGGCCCATCTTTTCACTTGGTACGGTCGCCTTAGGATGTCTATGGATTTAGAAATGGTTTTTTCAGCCATATTCCCACTAGTGCTGATGCCATGTTAGGTTATTTTTGCATGCTCGTGTTCCGCTTGTTTACCGTTGGCGGAGTCGTGAAACTTTTTTGGTTCGACTTCTACAGCCACCCTGGCCTCGTTGCGCGTTTAAAGCTATAACAAACTTTCTCATCTTCACAAAAGACCTCAAATACTGTCCGTTCGCTCCTTTTACACTTTTCTCGTTACTGTCGACCTTCTCATTTTGCTTTTACTTTTGACCAGATTTTTCGTAGACTGTGCAAACTAGTTTCGAACGCCATTCTTCCCTGTGAATGAGTATGAATACCCGCCTGATACGTTTCGCTTTATGTAAAGCTCGCTCGTTCTCTCACGTATCGATCATGCCAGGATGATGATCGTCGAAGGTGAAGTTCTGCAGAACTGGCGCCATATACCGATATCTAACGTCTTTTCACTCCCAGTCATAGAGCCTTGTTCTTCTATCCTTATAAAACACCCGCCGTTCTGCCTGCTTGATGTCCGCTATCGCTGTCTAGCCTTCGTTCGCCTTCACTTCTTCCAAATCTTCTTTTCTTTGATTTTCTTGCCAAAAAAAAAATGCGCTTCTGCCTGCCCTTCCTCTCCCTCTTCTCTCTTCTTTGTCTCTTTTTTGACGTAGCATGTGCGGCGCATATCACGCACGAAAAGCGCTCACACCTACCCATGGGATGGGCCATCTCCCGGCGGTCCACGCCCACCGCACCGCTGCCCCTGCGATTCGGGCTCCGCCAGTCCAACCTCGAGCGGCTCGAAGCGCTACTTATGGATGTCGCGCATCCGGAGTCGCCGAATTATGGTAAACATTGGACACCGGCGGAGGTGGCAGCAACGTTCGCACCGAGTCAGGAGGCGTTGGATGCGGTGCGTGGGTGGCTTGCCGACGAGGGATTTGGGAGGGAAAGGATCGCTGTCACGCCTACTAGAGCGTGGATACAGGTTAACGCCACTGTGGAGGAGGCGGAGCGGCTTTTGCGTACGCGATATCACATATATTCTCATGTCGATGGGAATGAACATGTCGGTATGTGTTTTAATAATTTATGCCATTCCGGAGCACGAAGCTAACGCGTACATTTTCTTTCCAGCATCCGAGGCATACCAGCTTCCGGAACACATCGCGCGACATATCGACCTCGTCACGCCCTCGATTCACTTCGACGCCGTCCTGCGTAAACGCGGCGGCGTCACGCAGCCCGCAAGAAAAATCGGCCTGCCCGGCGTTGGAATCACACCGAAGACGACAGGTGAAATCCACAACCTCTATCATCAGCTGGAGCACTGCGATACACAGATTACGCCCGTATGCCTGCGCGCGCTTTATGGGCTCGTGTATGAGCCTTTGTCGGCGAGAAACAATAGCTTTGGTATCGGTGCGTGTGCTTTCTCTAGATAGATTTAGTGGCCTAGAGAACTGCATAGCTGACGGATTTTGATCTTAGTCGAGTATACACCTCAGGCCTACCTGCAATCCGACTTGGACATGTTCAACCAGAACTTCTCCAAGGCATTGGTGGGAAAGTTTCCGAAGCTTGTAACTGTCGATGGCGGTGCGTTCAAAAACAAATGATCAACTGAATAATCATACTCATTTGATGCCAAGGTATTGTGCAGACTTTCCAAGAGGAATTCAACTACAACGGCGAATCCAATCTTGACTTGCAATATGCGATGAACCTCGTCAACCTCAAAGGCTCAAAGCAGGAAGTGACTTTGTATCAAGTCGGCGATATTCCCCAGGGTTCTTTCGTTCTTCATTTTAGTGTGTCGGTGGTTTAAATGTTGGTCTGCCTTAGGAGCCTCGTTCAACAACTTTCTCGATGCTTTGGATGGGACGTACTGTCAGGTCGAGGGTGGAGACGACCCCAACCAAGATGCTATATACCCTGACTCTGACCATTTCCCAAACGGATATAATAGTGCGTTTTTTTATTCTACCTACGATTCCTTCTTACACACGATCTTTATGGATTCTTGTATCATCTAGAAACCGATTGCGGTATCGTCAAGCCTGCGAACGTCATATCGACCTCCTATGGGTATAATGAAGCAGATCTCTCGCCCATTTACGCAAAAAGACAATGTGCAGAGTCAGTCATTCTAGCGTAAACTGCTCGTGTGGCGCATCTCGTTCATTATTTACGGCACATGTATTGCAGATATGGGAAGTTGGGCTTGATGGGCGTGACGGTCTTGTATTCGTCAGGGGATAATGGCGTCGCGGGTGCGTCCTTCCTTCGCCGCCTGTCGCATGCTAATCCACGTCCCTTCCATTCTGATGTGCAGGAAATGGCGGACTGTGCCTCAACGCTGATGGTAGGCTTTTACCGCATGTATTCGCGTATTGAATCACATTGGCGCCCTAGGATCACAGAGCTACGACGGCTTTGCATTCAATCCAAGTACGTTTCGCGGGAGGGGCCTCCCCATCCTAAAAATATTGCTCTTTGAGGCACACGCTCACACCGTCATGATAGGCTTTCCTTCCAGTTGCCCATACGTTACAGCAATCGGCGCCACACAAGTCAACCCGGGCTCCAACGTCACTGATCCCGAGGGCGCATGCGAACAAGTGATCTTCAGTGGCGGCGGATTTAGCAACTACTTCTCGATGCCGGAATACCAAAAGAAGGCTGTGGGGAATTATCTCAAAAACTTTAAGCCCTCGTATGCCGGTAATATTTGGAACTCGACAGGAGCTGTGAGTTGAACGTTCGTTCGAATTTGCGTAAAAGTGACTGATGACACGCCATTTTCAGAGCCGCGCGTACCCGGATATCTCGGCGAATGGGTGAGCGTCATGTATACCGTCTGCGCATTCCAGTAGGTACTGACGCGATTCTGAAAAATAGAGCCAACTACGTTGTGGCCGTACGTCGTTCTCCACAGCTCATAGCACCGTTAACATAGGGATATGTTCAGGTCGACGGATCTTTTTCCAACGCTTTCGGGACGTCAGCCTCGGCGCCAGTCGTAGGAGCAATCCTTACGATGGTCAATGATGCTCGTATAGCCATTGGTAAGAACCCTATTGGATTCATCAACCCAATCGTGAGTGGTCAGTTAAGGCTCGTCATATTTTCAATGATGTGAAATGTTGCTCTTTTGAACATAGATTTATTCGCATTCCTTTGTTGGTGCCTTTAACGACATCACGCAAGGCGGAAATGAGGGATGTGGCACTGCAGGATTCACTGCTGTCGCAGGGTGGGATCCTGTAACAGGTTTAGGGACTCCCAATTTTCCTCAGCTTTTGGTCCGATGGCTCTTGGTTCCCTAGGCCGTGTGTTCTATGTGTTGCCAAGTGTGCCATTTATAACTTATGCTCTGGTTACTCCGACGATCCAATGACTGATGAATACTTCTAATGAGCTTATTTAAGACGGGCCGTCAACATATTGATCGACCAAAGGTTGCTAGAAGGGCATTCCACAAAGTATTTTCTCTCTTCACACTATTGAAACAAAAGATGATAACATCCAACGGAATAGATACTATCAATCTTTACACGAACACATTGCTGGTAAAGCTACTTGAGAACTCAGCTTCACTGGTCGCTCGAAGAAAATTGCAATGTAATAGCTAATGTCTTTCCGCATGGGACAAAGAAATCGTGATCGCGGATCGGTGCTCAAGCGCGACTTCCACTTCCTAGCTAGCATGTCGCGATAAGTTGTGGCGATGGCTTTCCTTTTAATGATGTCTGTATGAGGTGTGTACGTATCCTTTCGGCCAGGTTATATAAGTAAAGGCGCTCGGGCAATAGTAGGTCAGACTTTGATACCCTTCTACCGCCCCAGTCCACTCACAATGCCGTGGTTCCAGATCTTTCAGGATGGCCCTGAATACGAAGCCAGGAAGCAACGAACAGCGTTCTCCCCACCCAACCTGTGTCTCAAGCAGCTACATGACGCCGTTCCCAAGCAGCTCCACGAAAAATCGACGCTTAAGAGTCTGGGATATCTACTCCGACATCTCGCATGTACCTACGCGTTCTTTCGTCTCGGGCTGTTAATTGATGCCTTCACTCAACCTGTACCGAGCGCCACAAGCTTTGGACAGATCGCTACCTACTTCATACGGTCTGCCCTTTGGATGCTTTATTGGGGTTGGCAAGGAATTACGTTTGCTGGGCTATGGTGCCTAGGTATGCCGTTCGCATTACATTCTGGTCTCTTTCGACATCTTGATGCAAATCTTCACACTCCCTCTGCTCAGGACACGAGGTACGCTAGACTGTGACTTTTATATCTGCTCAGGCTCACTGAAGCATTGATAGGCTGGACACCATGCATTATCATCCCACAGTATCGTCAATAATTTCATCGGAATAGTCGTCCACGCCTTCATGCTCACGCCTTACTATTCTTGGCGCATCACTCATCAAACTCATCATGTAAGTTATCTTCCCGTTTTATCGCTTCTCCTCATTCAAATAATTTATAGAAATCAACGAACAACCTCGATCGCGACGAAACATACATCCCGCAGACGAGAAAAGATTTCAAGCTTCCAGATGGAAAGGTAGCTGTCCGCATGGATTACACCGAAGCCTTAGAAGAGACGCCCGCGTTTACGCTGTTCAAGCTATTTATTCGTCAATTTTTGTATGTCTCCCCGTTCTTCTTGGGTTTACAGGGTACACGACTAACAGAAAAACAAGTGGATTCCAACTATATCTCTTGTAAGTCTTTCGCTTTCCAGTCGTGCGGCGTTATAGTCAATGAACTGACACGCCCCCCAATTAGGCATAATCGAAAGGGAAATCCACGTTATCCTTCGGGAACGAGTGTGAGTAAAGCTAGATACATGTGCATCACTTCGTCTAAACTGAACCGCTGGGTACGAAAGCATTACAACCCATCTGCGATGCTCTTTAAGCCAAAACATTGTAAGCGCCAACTAAATACCTAGTTTCGTCCCGTTGATGAATCCTCCTTAATCCCGTAACCAGGTAGACTTTGTTTAAACCTCGCCTTACCCATAGAATTTTGTTTGAACGTGTTAACGCTGTTTAAACGTGTTTGAACACAACAATTTTTAATCAGAGTCTTTTACTGTTAGATACTGTTCAAACCCATTTAAACATGTTTAAACCAATAAATCTTGTTCAAACGAAAAAGGCTTGTTCAAACAGATTATATATTCCAGAATTCAATTTGAATACATAATGTAACACTAATGTAACTCTACGGTGGTTCTAACAAACCTACTTTATTGTTCACCCCCGCCGTCATGTCGGCTTTCTTGCTCGCTATCGTGTCCGCTGTCTGGCGGCGCATGTATGGGCTGCTCGTCATGGTCATGGGTCTTAGTTTGCCTCCAGCGTCGTACATCGCCGTCCACTGCGATTTCCGTGGAAGGAATTGAGGTGGACGGCGGGGAGACAACGGCGACAGGGGTGGCCGGTAATCGCCCTCGGCGGGTGCATGAACCTGGGGTGGGTGGGCCGGATGGTGATGGCGAATGTGGATGGCAGTGGCAAATGGGCACGGCGATAGCGAATGGGGATGGCGGCAGCAGCAGAGATGGGCGAGTGTGAGGCGGTCGCGCTCATTGTCGCGCTCGGCAGGGGGCAAGGAGCTGGAAGGCAGAGGGTGTCAGATGCAGGCTGGTTGAAAATGGCAGGCCACGTACCTTTGGGATCTCCCTCTTGTTGGGTCTTCCCTCGATTCTGCTTCCCCTGGCATTCATCACCATGGAAGGCGGATCCTGATGTGCATATGCGAGGGGCGACGGGCTGAAGTGGCGGTGGAGGAGGTGGTCGTAGGAAGGCAGAACGCTAAGTTCAATGTCGAACAATCAACAAAGAAATTGGGCAAGCGGAGATTGAATTCTTTGTTGATTGCATTGAACTTCACCGTACGTTCTGGCATCCCCCATCATAGCTTCACCGCTACCTACCCGCCCGGCTGCTCTTGTCAACAACCACCACATCTGCGCTCGTCAACAGCACGCGCGCCACATGGCCCAGTGGGAGTTGGATAAGGCAGGGAAGACCCGGGCAGCGGGAGATCCACCGCGTACGTCGCCACCTCTGCCCTTTGTCCCCAACTAACCTATTGCCCCTCCCTTTCCTAGTGTACATACATGCTGGGGATTGGATTACTACCCAGCGCCCTTCCCTACCATCCTCGATGGTGACAATGCCAGCACTGCAACAAGCATGACACCAAGCACGACGAGGCAACGGGGTAGGGTAGGTTAGCGCACAGGGTGAGCCACACGCTCTGACACTCGCTTCTGCGGGCATCTCAATGGGTGGTGCGAGCATAACGGAGATGATGACGGCGCGTCGGCGACAAGCGCAGGGCAGCCAGTGTGTAGGGGTGCGTTCATGACGACCTCGGCGAATGCGACCTGTTTGAACAAAGTTTGTTTAAACAGCAAATTTTGTTTAAACATTAAACGGAGTAACTTCGTCGTTTAAACGAAACTTTGTTCAAACGAAGTTCGTTCAAACAACAGTTGTTCAAACAAAGTTCGTTTGAAACAACAATAACTTTACCGTTTGAACTGTAGTAGATTGTTTAATTTATTGTTTGATTGAACGAACATTAATCATGTTTAAACATAAGTGTTTGATTGAACACTGTCTTGTGGTAAGGAACTTTGTTCAATCAAGGCTTGGGGGTAACGGAGTCTGTTTAACGAAGGTGATGTTAATCATAGTTCAAACGAAATTCTATGGGTAAGGCGAGGTTCAAACAAAGTCTACCTAGTTTCATCTTAATCCATAGATAATCCTATAATGATATCAAATATCAGTGTACTGGGCATGCTAACACTGCTGTTCACGTTCGCGTATTGTAAAGGCTCTGCAGCGTTATGGGCCCATTATATTCTACCATGGCTGGTACGTCGTCCAGACACTAGTTTACACTCGCACATATTGATTAAGCCGGCGTAGTGGGCACATAATTGGTATGTGACTTTCTTTGCTCACTCTGTCGTACGTATGGGTGCTAAGTTACCCATCATACTGTAGGATTGTTCTTTTCACCTATTTGCAGCATAGCGATCCGACAATACCATATTATCGCAAGGTACTGTTCAACCTTTCAACGCCCGACCTACCTGACGCCCGCTGACTATACTACTAGGATCAGTGGACGTTCGCTCGTGGTGCGTTGGCCACTGTTGATAGGCCCTTATTTGGCTGGGTCGGACGCTTCTTCCTCCACAACGTGCGTATAGCACCATCGACTCCTCGACTCCCGTCTTGTTCGCGCTGATTAAGTACACCTTTCGAACAGATCAGCAGCGATCATGTCGCGCACCACTTCTTTCCTGGGATTCCTTTCTGTAAGGAGCTTATCTATTATGAATCGCCTCATCGACCAGTTGACCCCGCCTTATGACCAGATAATCTGCCGGAAGTGACCAAGATCATTAAACCTATTCTTGGCGATTATTACAACTATGACACGACGGTCAGTGGTGTTCAAAATCCCCAACGGAGGTGGCTTTAATGAAAATTTTCATTTTAATAGCCCGCTTTATATGCTCTCTGGCGATCTTTTACGCAATGCACGTTCCTTGAGAGCGAAGGCGATGTGCTATTCTTCAAGAACCAACATGGAGAGGCTTTGATACACGCAACGGACACACCTTGCGACAGCTACGATGCTCCATAAAATTCCGGAACCCACACGTATAGATATAACACATGTACCGTGCAGGCGCTAGCGTTCGTAACTCTTCGAGATGACTAGTCACAAGCACGTACTTGACCAAACCTTGACGTAACTGAATGGATACAACGTATGTACCAAAAAATGGAATGTGACATAACTTTACCGTGGCTCAAGAGGTTCCCATCAACCTTGAGTCTTCAACGCTGGAGGACCGGCAAGGGGAACTTGCCAAACCATTCATCGCCATTAAACTCAGAAAAGCTATTGGGCACCTAGTAGGATGATGCGATAAGTATCAGCCTTACTGAGTCACACCACATAACAGAGCTTACCCAGGAAGAGAGGATACCAGCAATCACGGCGGGATCATACCTATCGGAAGTCGCGGGAACGGTGACATCCAAAGCCTCCTCTGAAAGAACTGTTCTCCATTCAACCACCTCAGATTGCCAATAAGTTGCCCCTTCACCCCCACTGTCAAGGTCAACAGCAAGAAAGATCCATCTGTTACCGGTGGTCAAAGCACCACGAATGTGAGCTTCCTGAACGGAATGTGAGCAGTTCAAGAATGTGGCAAAAGCAACGGACCCAAGGTGCTTCGCACAAGCAACGAGCTCAACAAGAACGGTTCAACGTTGGAGAGTATTCCAAGGGCGTCGGCGTCGTTGAAGCACTCATCAGGCCCACGGATGAAAGGCAAATAGAAACAAGCAAACCGGCTACAAAAATTACCGTGATGGTAACCCACGACTCGGATGCTACTTACTTCCTTCCAGACTTAGGACGATGCGGACAGGCTGCACGAACTCCATTCAAGCATCAATAGAATCAGGGAGCGGTGCTATGAAGGTGTCGTATTCTTGTACTACTCTATCTATTCTGAATCGCCTCCTAGTTTCTGATAAAGCGACTATTCTAGACTTTCCAAGCCATCGGGTATCTGAATCAAGAACCGCACTCTCTCAATGACAGAACCAATCGGCGCCAGCCTGTATGGACTCCAAACATGATTTTCATCGTGTATCAGAGTCCCACCCATCCATAAGCGAAACTGGGAAGTCTCCCATTGAAGTTTCCCAGTGATGAGGTCAGTAACCGACTTCTCAAAGGTTATCGATTCTGTGGAGATCTTAACCTCGTACGATCGTATCCAGGCCAAAAAACTCAGGTCTGCGATTACACCAAAGAAGCCAGGAAGGTTCTTGAAAACCTTTTTCGTCGCCGTCGCGCCCAGACTACAGTCATTAAAGAAGTTCCAAGCTTTCCCTGGCCGCAGTTCGACTTCATTTGCACGTGCCTTGCTGGGAACGGATGTCAACAGTCAACTGAAGAATCGAATATCCAGCTCATGTTGCGATTTTGCTTGTACGAGATCTATTTTAATGTCTGGGCATCATGGTCAATGTTCGACATTCAACTTCCTGATTCCTCGGATGGCTTGTCACGATTTGGAGTTTTCTCAATATGGTGATAAAGCTGACATACTACGCGAAGGACGGATTGATCTTCGACAAGCTACCGGATGGCAACAAGCACATAATCACTGCCGTTTTCCAACGATCCGCAGAAATCCACGCCCCCTAGGTCTTTTTGTGGAATTTTTCGCGGGACTCCCGCCTTCTTAGAAATCCAACGCGACCCCACGTGGAACCACTCAGTCTTCTCGTTCTCACAGGCTATCCTCGTCCAAGTTAAGATGGCGAGGGGAAATGCACGGCTATTTCATCTCAGAGGTACAATAATCCGTCATTTATATATCTATCTGCTCCCCCATTCTCACGTTCACTCTACTATGTCTTCCAGGCTCGCTTTGTCCTCGTCCTCCCCGCTTCCAACATTGTCCCCTGACATCCCATCCGATGACTCCCTCGAACCATCAGAAGCGTCGTCCCATCAAGGGAAGTCGTGGATAGACCCAGCGACACTACCCCAATACCACCATCCATCCTACATCGGCGGCAATGTCGCGGACTACGTGAAAAGGCTCAACTACAACACGCTCATGTTCTACGGGGTAGGAGAGAAAGGCTCCTTTGGCTACGAAGTGGGGAAGTCGCTGCGCTTCACGGATGTCAGCCTCCAGCGGGACGTGGACAAGCACGGCCGGCTGCAGGCGACGACCACCGCTGAGCTGCAAGTCACGAAACGTGAGTACTTAGGCCGGCGGATTTTTCATTATGTCAGGGTCAGATCTTGACCGGAATCACAAAGATATGCTGAACGGAGCCGGGATGCTGCATGGGGGCTGCGTCGCGTACTTGATAGATAAGTGAGTTGCATCTTGTGATGCCTGGGATCCTTCTTTGGCGCGATTGATGACTTACTGGGAACGGAACAGCTGCTGCAGCACACCGCTTGTGGTATTGGGACTCGTCAAGAGCGTGAACGGTGTCGGGGTTACACAATCTCTGAACATCCTTTTCCATTCGCCTGCACCACTGTAAGCCGTCGGACGTCCGTGATCGTTTAATGCGGAACGGCTGATACAACGAACGTAGGGGAACATGCCTCCAGATTGTCAGCACCTCCATTGCGCTTGGGGGACGCGTTATGTCTTCGCGTTGCGAGGTACGCACCGACGCGGCCTTCTTCCCTCGTCGAAATTTATGGTAGCTTTTTAGATTCTCGATAAACTCTCTGGACGGATGATCGCATCGGCGTTTCTAAGCAAGATGCAGCCAGCAAAATTATAATCCAGTCGTCCCTTCACACGGCTGGGGCACGGCCTCGACAGCTGTCATCTTCGACCGCATCATGCATCATTCCCATTGTACATTATCCCACTTACCTAGACCCGCCATATGAACACTGGATCTCAGCGATGTTTCCATTATATACCATTAACACAGGAGGAAACGAGGAAGGCTGTAGATTCGCAAACTGTGGAAGTTACTTCAATGCGATGACTCTTTTGTGCATCGAGGCCGACGGCGGCCCACGGAAAGACGTAACCGCGCGACACACGGGTATGTAATCCACGCCCTTTTGCTCCTAATTATACGCCAGCCTGGAACTCCTCTGGCTACACGACCTGCCAACAAGGTCTCGACAAGATGCTCTGTCTGCGACCAGAGCTGTGCACCATATCACATTCGCGTCTCTTGACCTGTCTCCTTCCTGCACCTTGACTCTGGCTTATCACGGCTTCGCACACCATCTCCCCCAGAACTCTCTCACCCACTCTCACCGCCTAGTCACTGATGACGTGCAGCACCCACTCACCTTGGAAGGCGTCCCAAAGATCCTCGATGATCCGCAGCTGGGCCGCCATGTGCCAGCTCTCTGGGAAATGATTCATATCCTATCTACCGCCCACAACACGAGGCGCAGCGCCCCGCACTACTCTACTTCTGATGAGGGATGTCCTCGCCAAACTGAGATGGACGGCCGGTTAATGACCACGATACGTAGCATCACCCCGTAGTCTGCGCGTGCTGAGGGTCTATCGTTATATGGTTGACAAGTGGACCTGCGGGAATATAGACGCCTGACCTCCTGCGCGTTGAAGCTTGGCAGTGCAGAATAGATATCATAACTTTAGGTTTCAAGCGCCAATGAGGCGAACCGATATACTATACATGTCTTGGCTGCTTAGCGTTGAAGCTTGTCAGTAATAAATATCATGGATGGGATTTCAGGGTTTCAGGCTCCCAGACGTCCTTGCAAAATATTCGTGGATCCCGTTTGGCGCTGCGCGCAAAAGAAGACAGGCAATTGATTCATAGCACGAAGTATCCCCGCCCCCGTTTATTTCAATGCGAAGTTTTCATGTTCTTGTTGCTTCAACGATCCTCCCCAACCAATACCCATCGTACGATGTTGCGAAATGTATGGTGGAAATGGCACCGAGGGGGGATACGCAGCCTTGCTGGGAAGGTTAAGAAAGTTGAATTTTTTGAACCGATAACATCAAGATAGCATTGCTCGCTAAGGCTATTGAGTACCTTTCCGACTCCCACCATGAACGAGAGCGCTCCATCCACCGCACATCTTCAGTCAAAACTTGATGGCGACTCTTTTCAGCTGTACGACCTCCGCGTCGACGTGATCTGTCCCCCTGGCGCACGCATCCTCTGCGGCGCGCGCCCCGGCGATCACTTCACGCTGCACGGCGAGATGCTCCATCTCCCCCCTGGCCAAGGAATTTCGATCTACTCGTTGGGTATGTATATTCCCTCTGGCTTCTCCTCGTCTGCGCGCGTTTGCGGTTCCACGTTGACGCTGTTGTTTCGGATACCATGACGGGTGCTGATTTCCTTTTCATTTGGTTTGACTCTTTTGCTGCAGCGGCGGTGCTCCCCCTGCTCGCGGCGAAACAGCGCCCCACGCACGCGCATGACTGGATGACAACGGATGCGGAGATCGCGTGCCCAGATCCGCTGTGTGCGTCTCGGTTGAGGGTGACGCGGACGGGGCTGCGGACGTTCAGCCATGCGCAGGTGACGGCGGTGCCGCTGGGGTGACGTCGCCATTGGTGCAATCTCACGAAACGCGACGATAATGAGTGTGGAAATGAGGATCAACCTCAATCCGACATTCCTGACTTTTTCTTGCACAGGTGGAAGACAATTGGCATTTTCGAGCTTCTAAGGAGACAGACACTTTGACGCGGAAAGGCTCTCGGGGGTCTCCAATACATTATTCTCCCAATGTACCTGATACGTACCGCCCATTTCTATAAAGCTACGACCCTCAAGAGTAGACATGGATAGACTTAGGCCAACAGTCGGTCATGCGTGCGCGATCATGAATTACAGAGGTACATGACAGAGAGAATCTAGTACACATAGCCGAGGAGCTTGCCTCCGACCTGCTTGCGACGCGCCTCCTCGTGGTCGAGGATACCAGAGGACGTGGTCTGTACATCACATAGAAAGAATAAAGAACCGTTAGAGGATTATTGGCTTGCACCGCAAATGTGATTAGACGTACAAGGATGATAATTCCGAAGCCACGGGCGGGGAGCAGCAAGTTGACCCAGGACTCGATCTGGGTGTGCTGCACGTTGAAGCGCGGGGAGATGACGCCGGTCTTGTTGAGGCGGCCGTTGAGCTGGATGACGATTTTGTTGGAGCGGTGGTCGTCGACGATCTCGAACTCGCCGATGTAGCCTGAAGTTGAGGTTCAGCATCTTTGCCTTGCGGGGCAGGAAAGAAGAAGAGGGAAGAAGGGGAAAGGATGTGTGCCGTTTGTGAACGCGCATCCGTGGGGTGGACGAACACACGTTGTATGGTAGCGGGCACGGGTCGATTTTTCGAAGATTTAAAACAAAGGACGCGTGGAAATGCTGCGAAAGCAATAGCGCGGCAATCGTAGTTATACTTCGAGGGGAGAAAGGAAGGAAGGCAATAGGGAAAATGGCGGAGACATACCGTGGCGCTGCATGACGCTCAGGAACTTGACGACGACCTTGGACGAGGGGCGGATGAGCACCTGGCGCTTTCCACGGCGCTCGGCGTTGACGATGTTGTTCAGGCAGTCATTCTGGGGCACCGCGTCAGGCAATTCACACCTAGCTCCCAACACACGGAAGACGACTCACGAGGACGGAGATGCGGACCATGTTGAATTTTTTGGTGTCGGGGGCGGTGACTGGAAAGAGAGGAGAACGATAAGCAAGATGCCAGAGCCCAGAATGAGTGTCGTGCTACGGAAAGCGCGAGTCAAACAGGCTTGCAGAGGATAGTGTACCTTGAGGACGACGACGGCGGCTGCGGTGAAAAACCAAGGGCAGTACGGCCCATATACGGCAACTGTGGCTGACCACCAGCTGTACAGCACCAAAACAGCCACACCGGCAACTCCCGAGCCGCCCGTCCCCATCCCCTGCTCCTGTGCTCGCCGCCCAGACCACTCTCCCCAACGCCGAAGACATAATCCACGATGGTGCGCTCGTCATCTACACTACATGGAGGCCGAAATGCTGACCGTTCGGATTTAGGGTCGCGTTCGTACCAAAACCACCAAGAGGGCCTCCCGTGTCCTGATCGAAAAATAGTGAGTGAGCGATGTGAGGAATGGCGCTGGATGGGCGCATGCTGAACAATGTTCGCCAGCTACCCCCGCTTGACCCTCGACTTCCACACCAACAAGCGCATCATCGATGAAGTCGTGCGTACCTCGCCTCACCCACACCGTACATAGTGCGCCTTGCTTATTTGGGCGGATATGTAAAACAGGCTGTCGTCCCCTCCAAGCGGCTGCGCAACAAGATCTCGGGCTTCACGACCCATCTGATGAAGCGCATCCAGCGTGGCCCCGTCCGCGGCATCTCCTTCAAGCTCCAGGAGGAGGAGCGCGAGCGCAAGGACAACTACGTCCCCGAGGTCTCCGCCCTCGACACATCCGCGACTGGCCTCGAGGTGGACCCTGATACAAAGGTGCGTCATGGCAAACTCTCTACAGAGCGCCTGGTATACTGAACACGGATAATTTACGCAGGCGCTCCTGGAATCCCTCAACTTCGACTCCATCCAGGTCAACGTCATCACCCCCGTGCTCGCGGTCCCCGAGCGCGGCCAGCGCCGCGAGCGCAGGGCCGTCCCCGGCGCTGGCCGGTCATGAGTCGTTCGTTCGCCGTCGTTGGATCATCGCTTCCCATGTCGATCGCCTGAGATACGCTAGACGGGAGGAGGCGTGGGGTGGTCCGCTTATGGTTTTGATATGCACTCCTATGCCGCGCCATGTATTCATTTCCCACCTTTTGCATGCATCTTCAAACCTAAAAGCAACGGTTGTTTTCTTTTCCCTCTCTGCTCGGCAAGTGGCGTGAGGTCTGCGTGAAGGTTTGTTTACCGCCTGACATGTTCACCCTGTGGCAGGCAGGAGCTTGCATACGATTGATGATCCATCATACCAACTCGAGTCGGGGGTTGCATGGGGTTCTCTTTCTAAGGGAGGGTTTGTTCACCGCCCAAGAAACTTCCGCCTGTGGCAGGACCTTGAATACGATGAATGACGATGGTCCAGGCGGCTATGGTTCGGACTTGCACCCAGGGCGCTCTTCTGTGCCGACGTGGCATCCATCTGGTTATCGGTTGTACGCTGCGGCAGGGTGTCCGGGTTCGCTCCCTGACGCGCGGCGATGGCGACCGCAGGTGGGCCTATCATTGGCCTGGGCTGCCTGCGTATCGTGAACAGATCGCGGTGCGCTGCACGTTACCGACGCACGACGCACGCATGTACCCTTTGGCTGAGAGAGGTGGACGTCGGACGTTCCGTCACATTGCCTGATTCTCTTCGATCGAGATCCCTGAATCGTCACGCTCGGTCTGCGATGAACGCTGGATGTTCTCGATTTAGGGTTGATTTTCTGGCATGGTACAATCCCGCCATGCCATGCATCTCCAATCGCGGAGCGACTTTTGAGCGGTCCTTTGCCTAGTTCACCACCCCGCATTGTAGGTTGCGCCGTGCTCTCGGCCTGAATCCTGACATGGACATTTCATGCACAACAGCATTCGCGCGACAGCGAAGTTTTCTCCGGGGTTTTACGTACCCGTGCGCAGCGCGCTAAGTGCTGGATGTCAGTGGTAATTGCTCGCTATGGAGCGATGAAGCTTGAAGCCGGACTTGATGATATATTAGAACAAATGCAAATTGCAATCAAAACATCGTCAGAAACAAAGTATTGACTGTGGACTACTTGTAAGTAAAAAAATGTCTATATGTGGGGAATGAATGTGGTCCATTCAATGGTTTGGAGGGCGCCAGGAGGCGGTGAGCGAAGAGCAGTAAGGGAGAGTGTAAGGAGTATGATGCGTGCAATTGGGTAGAGAACGGTCCCAATGACCGCGAAAAAACCAAAGACAATGATAAAAAATGGTTGGTCAAAGTAGATGCTTAATCCCATGGATACGGGGTCTGCAGTTATGATGATTGCAGAAATCCGCCAAAGCCACATTTCTTGATGCGATGAGAAATGGAGCCACCAGCTGGGGATCAGATGCACAAACCCGAAGAGGGCGCCAATTGCGGAAATGGCATAGTCTGCTTCGTGCCCACTGTTCCTGCCTGTGTTAAACATTCCTACCCGCATCTTTGTCATTGTACTGTCACCTCCGAGCATCTTTATCAGCGGGAGGCCAAGAGCTTGAACTATCAGGAGGGGAAGGCGCCAGAGAAGGTTCGGAGAGTAGGCATGCTCCTCCACTTCTTTGCGTAATATGGGCATGGCCTGTCCGAGTCGTAACTGTGGGTTTGCCTCGGTGTCTGCGTCTTCAAATGTGGTGTTACCTGCGAGGCTTGAGTTAACAAAATTCTCGCTGGTATCTCCCCATGGTTTTTTTGCTTTCGAGAAATACTGGTCGGCCGACATTTTGAGGCTTGTCCCACCATAGTCCGTAGGTAATACCATTGAGCATCGCGAATCCCAACGTTACGACTTCGAGTTCCGTGACTGAAAGGCGTTGCGCCCATCGCGCGATGCATTGCGCGACGAACCAGGTTGTCTGTAAGATAATGAGTGTCTTTGAGATAGCATCGCCTTTGCTTCGATCTTGGATGTCTTCTTCGGTGATTCTGGGTGGATCGATCACTTTTTGCTGGATGTTCCATAGGAGTCTTGCTTCATTTTTAGTACGTTCGTAGATACTGACACGGCCATCGATAAGTGTCTGAATCGGTCTTCCACTTTCACAGAGCATGAAGCCACCCATCTGAACAAAGAAACCATGTGCCAGTGTCCACTGAGGCCCCTTGGCTTCTTTTAACGGTGAGGGTAAAGGAGAACCTTGGAAGATTCCTTGAAACCATCCTTTGAACTGTTCCAACAGGGGCTTTCGACCGGAATTCGGGGTTGAATTATTGAACTCTATGACTATTAGTAATGAGTAAATTGTCCTTCTGTGCTTAGAATATTCAAAGACCTTTGTTATACTCGGAATTTTGAAAGACTCCATAGCCAGTATCCAAAATGGCTTGAAACCATCGTTCGAACTTTTCCGAGAAGGTCTCTGCAGTAAAACCATTGATATCTATTATATAAAGCAGTAAGTAAATCGTCCTGCTATACTTAGAATATTCAAAGACCATTGTTATACTCGTCCATAATTCCTTTCGCAGCCAAACGCTGTCTCATTGCCCACAAGGTCACCAACTCCGGCGCCAACAAAGCGCATATCGTTATTGTCAACCGGCGCTTGAAGCAAGTCCAGTTAGAATCCGTTACGGCAGGGATATTCGGGTGAACGGCGGACCAGGTGCACGCGAAGATCGTGGCCAAGCAGCTGATGACGATGTCGTTGACGGTGCGCTGGCCGAAATGGGACTGGGCGTCGCGGAGAGCTAGCGCAGGACATGGATCGGGGGGGTTTGGTGGCGAAGCAAGAGGGACGCCACGCAGGGTGCGAATTAACGCGAAGATGAGAAGGACGATGAGCATGTCGGCAGGGACTCTCGTCGAAGCGTTGACAGTGGATACGTATAACGGCAGGGAAACTTTGTATATAGGTGGAACAGCCCTTCTGCTTCACCGGACTCTAGTTATATCCTGTACCGTTCGTGTTTGTTGAGTTCGTTTTCGAATTCACCAAGTACTCGTCATAAACCACCTGAAGGTGGTGAAATCGTATGTCCGACCCAGGGATCGTCCGACGCAGCAGCTCAAATCTGGTGGCTGTCTCTCACAAATTAAGGCCTCATGTCCGTGAACATGCTACACGACAGCCGTTCATACGTTCAGTCCATGAGCATCTCTCCTTACACCCTACATGTGTTTGTAATCCTTCTAGGAATATACGTTAACGCCGAGGTAGCACATTTTCTGGTGTGTAAAAAATCCTGGGTCTGTTATGATTAGTTATGAATAATGGAATATTCTACGTTATGGAGTTTAGTGGTCATGCGGCTCGTACGGACGAATACTCGAATGCTGGCGTATTTCGCGATAGCACGGCACCTATTAATAGCTGACACATGCTCGCCTCGAGGCGCCTATCTACATTACCTACTGCGCGAGCCTCTCGTTCAATTGTTTTCTTTTACTCCAGGGCTCTGCGACATGTTTCGCTACCTACGTTTGCTTCATATCCCCATGTTTGCCTCTACTATTTCATATCCGAATCCGAACAGGCAACGATGTATTATCTGGTCGAAATCAAGTCTGCGTTAGGCATTGTAGCTGTGAACTGTAAAGTCGTTCAGGGAGAGGAAACCGAGACGGGGGGTCTGCCTGTGCACTATGCGGGGTCTTCCGAGAATAAAATGATCGAGCGTGTCCTCGAGGCATGTCGACTGAGGTGTGGTGATGGAAGAGGGCGAGTGAAGACAATATAAGTGTGGATGGACAGCCCGGCAGTGATCGTTCTGAGTGGAGGTGCTGTTGTGCTAACTTCTAAGGCTATTCCATAAGTTCAGGCGTTGAGTCGTTGTGTGGATTGCGCTGTGGATGCAGGAGCAGGAGGCATGCGCCAACGAGAGCCGGAGTTGCGCACTATGAGATCTGAGTTCTGAGCCCTGAGCGCTGAGCCCTGAGCAGTGAGCCGGCTGCCCTGATGCATCCATGGTATGGCCATTAGTTTATTTGTAATGGTGGCTTTGCGACCACTGCCGTGACCGTACTGCATCTGCAGACTGGACTTGGACTGGACATTGTTGTGCCTAAGTGCAATTGGGTCGTACTTGTGTTTGTCGCGTCTTGGAGCAATCTTGGAGGGCATGTCGCGGATGACGGCGATAAGTGTGCTGAAATCGACAGCGTTTTCGCGAGTATCATGAGCAGAAAGAGGTGTTTTCCAGGACGTTCGGTACGCAACGGGCTAGCAAGGATGAATGGCAGGGCATCGCGACGCAGAGGGAAGGACGCGGCGGCGGCGGCGCCGTGGCGCCTCGTGGCGCGTGGGCCAGCGTGGGCCGTTGCTGGACGCGCGTCACGTTACCGTTCCCCTGCAGTGTCACGCTATTACGGTTTACAAGCGTTTACAATGTACATCAGGTAACAGGTTTACATCGTTGCCTCGAAACAAATCCCTCCAAGACATTCACTGCTGGCAGACCAGCTCATCATGAGATGCTATTCGTACTTGGATCAGACACTCCTCCACTTCCTACTCGGGCCTACTCGACGTAGAGCGTGAATATTCACTGCGCGCTCGTGCGCTCATCAGCGGGATCATTCATGTTCCCTGCTTCTCCTGCTGGGTTCTGCTCGCCATGGTCTTAATCCAAGATGGTGAACGCGCCCCCCGCATTCTCCAGATCAGCCCGAAACGCTGACCGTCCGATTTCAAGGCCGCGTTCATACCAAAACCACCAAGAGGGCCTCATGTGTCCTGATCGAAAATTAATGAGTAGCAGCGGGGTCGGCGTTGGAACGGCGCCCGCTGATCACTGTGTTTTGGCTTTCGACTTTCATTATAACAAGCGCATCATCAGTGAAGTCGTGCGCACCTCACCTCACCCACCTCGTACATAGTGGTTTCGGCCGATTATTGAACAGGCTGTCGTCCCCTCCAAGCGGCTGCGCAACAAGACCTCGGGCTTCACGACCCACTTGATGAAGTGCATCAGTGCGGCCCCGTCCGCGGCATCGACTTCAAGCTCCAGGAGGAGGAGCGCGAGCGCAAGGACAACTACGTCCCCGAGGTCTCTGCCCACCAAGGTGCGTCATGGCAAGCTCTGTAAATTGCATTGTATACTTAACACCCTTTAATTTGCACAGGCGCTCCTGGAATCCCTCAACTTCGACTCCATCCAGGTCAACGTCATCACCCCCGTGCTGGCCGTCCCCGGCGCTGGCTGGTCATGAGTCGCTCGCCCGCGCTGGGACGATCGCAGGAGGAGTGGGGGTGGTCTGCTTGTGGTTTTGATATGTTATGCGCCTCTACGCCTTGCCATGTATACATTTCCGACACCCTTTGCACAAAAGCAACGGTGTTTTCTTGTCCCTCCCATCCCTGTGGTCGGGAAGTGGCGTGAGGTCTTCGTGAAGGTTTACCGCCCGACATGTTCACCCTATGGCAGGCAGCATCTTGAATACGATTGATGATCCATCATACCCACTCTGGTTGGGGCATTTCATGGGGTTCTCTTGAGCTGAGAGGGGTGGACGGTTCCATCACCCCTGCCTGATTGTCTTATCTTTGAATCCTTCACGCTCTGTCTGCGATGACGGCTGGATGTTCTCGATTCAGGGTTATTTTCTGGCATGGCACAATCCCCGCCATGGCATACATTTCATTCACGGAGCGACTCTTGTGTGGTGCTTTGCCTGGAAGGTTTACGCCCTCCGCGCGCTAGGCGCTGTTTCTGGATGAGTGCTCAGTGATTGCTCGCTACGTAGCCATGCAACCAGATGAGGATATATTAGAACAAATACAAAACACAATCACAGCATCGTCAGAAACAAGGTATTGACTGTAGACTACTCATATGTAAAATTGTCTATAAGTGGGGAATGTATGTGGTCCATTCGATGGTTTGCAGGGCGCCAGGAGGCAGTGAGCGAAGGGCAGTAAGGGAGAGTGTAAGGAGTATCATGCGCGCAATTGGGTAGAGAATCATCCCAACTCCCGCAAACATCCACGAGACAATCTCTAACAAGCCTTGGTCAAAGTAGACGCATAATCCCATCAATACGGGTTCTGCGGTTATGATGATTGCAGAACCCCGCCAAAGCCACATTTCTTGACGCGATGCGAAATGGAGAAACCAGCTGGGGATCAGATGCACAGCCCCGAAGAGGGTGCTGATTGCTGCAGCGGCATATTCTGCTTCGAGCCCACTGTTCAGTGCTGTGTAAAACATTCCTACACGCATCTTGATCACTGTATCATCACCAATCATCTTCCGCAGCGGGCGAACAAGAGCCTGAAGTATTCGGAAGGGAAGGCGCCAGAGAAGGTTGGGAGAGTGGGCATGCTCCTCCATTTCTTGGCGCAATTTGCGTCCCAGCCAGCTCTCCTTTCCGGGCTCGGCCTGTGGTAACAGTGGGTTTGACTCAGTCGCTGTGTCTTCGAATGGGGTATTACCCGTGAGGCTTGGTTGAATGGTATCTCCACGTGGTTTTTTGCTTTCGAGAAATACTGGCCGGCCAACGTTTTGAGGCTTGTTCCACCATAGACCGTAGGTAATTCCATTGAGCATCGCGAATCCCAATGTTACGATTTCGAGTTCCGTGACGGGGAGTCGTCGCGACCATCGCGAGATGCATTGCACGACAAACCAGGTTGTTTGTAGGACAATGAATGTCTTCGAGATAGTGTCGCCTTTGCTTCGATCATTGATGTCTTCTCCAGTGATCCTTGGGAAATCGATCACTTTTTGCCTTATGTTCCATGTGAGTTTAGGATGAACAAGTGTTTGAATGGGTCTTCCACTTTCACAGAGCATAAAGCCACCCATCTGAACAAAGAATCCATGTGCCAGTGTCCATTGAGGCCCCTCGCCTTCTTTTAATGGTGAGGGTAAAGGAGAATCATGGAAGATTCCTTGAAACCATCCTTTGAACTGTTCCAACAGGGGCTTTCGGCCGGAATCCGGGGTCAAACCATTGAACTCTATGACATATAGTGGTGAGTAAATTGTCTTTCTGTACTTAGAATATTCAAAGACCTTCGTTATACTCGTCCATAATTTCTTTGGCAGCCAAACGCTGACTTATTGCCCAACAGGTCATCAACTCCGGCGCCAACAAAGCGCATATTGTGATTGTCACCCGCCGCTTGAAGCAAGTCCACGCAGAATCCGTTACCGCAGGAATATTCGGGTGGACAGCGGACCAGGTGCACGCAAAGATGGTGACGAAGCAGCTGATGACAATCTCATTGATGGTGCGCTGGCCGAAGTGGGACTGGGTGTCGCGGAGAGCGAGCGCAGAAAATGGATTGGGGGGCTCTGATGGCGAAGCGAGAGGGACGCCACGCAGGGTGCGAATTAGCGCAAAAATGAGAAGGATGATCAGCATGTCGGCAGCAGAGTTCCGTCGAACCGCTGAGACTGGATAGGTGTAACAGCAGAAAAAACTTTGTATGTAGATGGAGCCCTTCAGCGGACTCCAGCTATATCCTCGAGCATTTATGTTTATGAGATTCATCTTCGACCTAGTGCTCGTTATCAGCCACCTGAACACAAAGCGGGGTCACACCGGCTCATGTGATGTGATTCAGCGAACGCATACATGTAGCCATGTGACATGGATTCAGCGAATTCGCTGGGTCAGTGAATAACCCATTCCCAATTAGGATATGCCTTATGTAGTCAAATGATATGATCGAGCGAATTCGCTGAATAGCCCAAGGGCCCCACCACAATTGTCCCAGCACCCGTCCGGCCGATTGGGCCAATTGATTCAATTCATAATTGAATCAATTAATTGCAAGCAATGAGTATACCATATGAATGCGCATTACAATACATGATATTGATATTGAGTGTAGCGACCGTCCTGCCGGCCGGCCGATTGCATTAATCGATTGGCTCACCACTAGAACAAAACACTGTAAACGGATAACCTAACAGACAAAACAGGCTTGTGGTAATATTCTGATTAAACAAAGCTTTGGAAAGAATATCGTGGATGTACAATGAGCATAAGCTGCGCGACAGTGCGTCTGGGTGACCGGCCGGTCAAATAGATTGAACAGATCACGCCCAGGGATATTGACGGCTGGCCGGCAAAAACCACTTCAGATCCAAAAATAGGTCCGGTATACACCCCTATAGCTTCGTTATATGATTGTATTCTGGGACTGTTTTGGCAGGAGAAATGCGCATGGTTTGATTCTCTGCTTTACACACACAACTCAGGTCTATAAAATCAATACACTAGGCTACACAAATTATCATTCGATCAATACAATGGATTTGATTGGAACGGCCGGGCGGTAGATCAGTATTCTCACTCAAAACGACCGGCCAGTTTTGGTCCACACGGGCCCGAGAACACTAATATTTCCTCCAAATTTCCTCTTCAGTTTCGCAATATGAAATATGTACACATGGTAATAGGGGCGGGTGCAAAAGAAGAACATTACAGCACATCATCGTCTCCATAATCTGATCCCTCTCCCGGTCGTACAAACAATTCAGCATCAAGAAATTCGAAATCTTCGGGGCCGTATGATTTCAGAGATGATGTACTGACAGATGGTGATTGTGCACCGGTTCCAGCAATACGGTCATCCCCGGGTTCTTCAGTATGCTGTTAGAGGGGTGATTATAAGTAAGCATCTTCACTATCTTTGTATGTGCCACCAACCTCACCCTCATCGTCATCTTCCCCAGTATCACCGGGCCCATCCTCTGTCTCATCCATGTATTCTGATTCATCACTGTCAGTGCCATCATCCTCCTCATCCTCATTCTCGTCATCCTCTTCGTCCTCATTCTCGTCATCCTCATATTGTGTGCCGGTTTCATCCCCATCACTATCATGGGCAAGATCGGCAAGTGCACTAAGATTCATGCCATCAATGTCTGTAAGCAGCCAAAGAGCTGCTGCCTCTGCAGCGGCTGAATCATCTGGAAGATCCTCTGCCGTGGGGAGCTCTTTGGCGGCCCCGAGCACAGCCTCGTGGCGGCCGGCCGTGAAGATGGGCGCTATCTCACCATCCCCATGAAAATGGGCGGCCAGATCATGGGCGTCCTGTAGCCAAAGATCTGCTGCCTCTGCCGCAGTGCCTGAACCGATGGGCCCTATCTCGCCGTCCGCGTCAAAATGGGCGGCCAGATGATCTGTGTCCTGCAGCCAAAGCGCTGCTGCCTCTGCAGCAGCGCCCAAATCGTCTGGAAGATCCTCTGCCGTGGGGGGCTCTCTGGCGGCCCCGAGCACAGCCTCGTGGCGGCCGGCCGTGAAGATGGGCGCTATCTCACCATCCCCATGAAAATGGGCGGCCAGATCATGGGCGTCCTGTAGCCAAAGATCTGCTGCCTCTGCCGCAGTGCCTGAACCGGTGGGCCCTATCTCGCCGTCCGCGTCAAAATGGGCAGCCAGATGATCTGTGTCCTGCAGCCAAAGCGCTGCTGCCTCTGCAGCAGCGCCCAAATCGTCTGGAAGATCCTCTGCCGTGGGGGGCTCTCTGGCGGCCCCGAGCACAGCCTCGTGGCGGCCGGCAATGGAGACGGTCGGCGAAATAGCTGGTGCCTCTGCCGCAGTGCCTGAACCAATGGGTGTCGCACGCGGGATACTGATATCGATTTTAGTGTGAGTTTGGTTTCCATACACATGCTGAAGGCCGGCAATATCTTGAACGGTGAGGCTCGGTGTATCATTGTGCGATTGGAAACCATCCGCTGAATCAGCTTGCGAACCCGGCCGGCCGGTTTGTTGAATTTCGACCAGGACATCGGTCTCTTTCATGATTGCTTTCGCATGAAGGAGAAAGGAGCCAGCCGTAGTGCGGGCATTGACCCTATTGGCAGTGCCCACCGCAGATTCCATAGCAGAAGACAAATTCTTATGAGCAGCCAGGGTGTCCAGTAAATCGTTGGCAACCGATTGGTAGGCATCACAACATGGGCAGTGCATGTCAACCGGGGCCGCCCCAGTCATACATTGCATGGCAGGAATGGGTGTTACGGGAATCTCGGCTACAGGGAAACCAGTTTGCAATACCTCACGGTGGTGTTGGAGACATTGCTCCAAGGTGGATGCGGAAAGATGTTCAGCATTAGAGCTTTTTGTCTGCTTCCACCATTCGAATTTATAGGACGTGGCAGTCCTTCCGAATTGATTACTGCCAGTTTCGGTGGCCAAGACAGAAATGAATGCGATGTCGAATTTGACAGGTTGCTCGGGCCCGGTATGCATTCCAAAGCTATCGGCAAGGGATCGCAAGATAATGGGAATGTCGACGGCAATTCCAATGGAAGCTGCCATTCCAACATACGACATGATAAATAGCTAGCACAAATTACATTAAAATTCAAATAACCATCTAATGAGGCATACTGACAAGTTCATCATACAGAAATTGTTGTTTCCAAAGTTGTTGTCGGGATGGGGCTTTCACAATTTCCCCGGCCGCCCGCCGCAATCTGGATTCCCCGTAATATATCACTTCTTGAAGCTTGATGTGCCATTCTCGATTGGACCCATGTTGAAGGTTGAATGGACGAAAGGTGCGAATGGATTTGGAGGACATGGATTACCGATGGTGATGGATAGAGATATAGATGGTGCACGATAAAATTTAACCAAATGATGCTATTTATAGAGGCGATACATATTGGGGGCATATATTTTGAAATACTCGGTCAGCACTGACTGCCTGTTGCTTCCACATGACCCGTTTGCGATCTGCATACGCTGCCGCTCCGGGATGGACGGCTTTTCCCTCCAGCCTCTGGAGAGTCAACCCTGCTTCCCAAACCTTGCTCTGGTATAAAAAATATCGCACCGTCCATTGCATTTCATAGCGGACTATGGTGAATTCCTCCAGCCACCGGTCATGTTGTGCGCGGGCCCGAAGCCAATGGACACGCCGGACTGCAATATATATCAGCCCAATAACAACATCAATGCAAAAAAAGAGAAGACATACATTCTAGCATTGTCTGATGGTCAGTGGCCGCATCTGCGGGTAACACATCGGGGAGCAACCGGCCGGTCACGGCAGTCCATATCCACGATAGCTTCACTGTCGATGAACCGGGAGTGTTTGGACTCAGAATTGCCGTGCTTGTTTTAGTATGCTCTTTTGTCAGGACTTGGAACTGTCGAAGAGTTGCTGCATCTGCCCCAAGGTCCACTAAGCGAGCCCTGCACCGACCGTAAACCTGGGTGTGATAGGCAATGTCACGACCTAATTCCTTTACCGTGCTTCGGCCCCGTGTAATCACATCTCTGCGAGGGCCGTCTCTGATTTCGTCTTCAAAGCGAAATGATTGCTCTGCGATTAATTCCCGTATCTGAGTTAGCTGTGTGTGTGCTTGCGCCTTTCGAAGACGAAGCTCTGCTCCAAGATGAGTTGCTCCCATATTACCATTTGAAGGGAATGAAATGGTGAGGAGTTCGGGCGGGTTTGGGTTATCGGCCCCGCCAGGTAAAGGTTCCATGGGCCCGTCTACTACTTGTTCTGCAGGCGGGTCCGCGTCATCCAGCAAATCATCCATATTCTCTTCATCATCCCATTCCTGGAACTCTGTATGATGTCCAACAGGTTGCTGACCAGCTTCGAAAGCACCTGCAAGCCCTTGCAAGCGATTAAGTTCAGCGAACAGAGGTAACAATGTGTCACGTAATTGTTGTATTTTGTGGGCATCGGGAACTTTTCTACGCGCATGGTGTTGTATCTTCAGTCTGTGCCCAGGATAATCAATATGACATTCTTGAAGAGAAATTGGGACTGACTGCTTTTCTTCCACCCTCATTGCAAATTCTAACCATAGATCAATCGGAGAAGCTTCCTCAGCAACAGCGGCCCCGGCTGTAATGACATCGGGCTCCGCTGCATTCATCCCATAAATATCCATTACTTTTGGGGTCTTCAAACGGTCAGTTTCCACCCGCCGAATGTCCGCCGTCCATGAGCGGACGGCATCGGGGCCGACTGTCTGCGACCATCGGTGAAAAGCCTCCCGTGCCTCAGTCAATGTTTCAGATGCCTGTGTATAGCGTTGCGATAGGTACTTTGGCATTCCAAGCGCCTTTTTGTGGTTGGAATCACAAGCGTGGTCATCAAGCACCTCAGCACGATGAGCCAATGTTGCCGTCCGGACGGTCGGTGATATGGAGTTCAAAGTGGACCATAGTGACTCCAGTATTTCACCACTAACAATCCCTGCACCAGGAATGAACGACGAGGAATATCTGAAGAAACACTTGTCTCCATGTCCATGTATGTGGAATTGCCCGATTGCGCGGTCAATGTCAAGACCTTTCGGTAAGTCTTTGCCAATCCGGCGCTGAAGATAAATGGTGTACTGACAGGCAATGTCATAAATGAGCATCACTCCTTGGTCAACGTCGACACCAGTGGTTTTGAGGGCTTGTAAAAATGCGAAGTCCATATTTTTCTGCTGCTCGCCTTTGAAGAAATCCACAAGAGCATTTGGTGCATAACAGCCATGTCGCGCACAAGCAATGGCTCCTTTTCCCGTCCGGTCGCAATATCCCGATGCAAGTAGTGCTTGTGTGATTGCGCGGAATGTATTTTCACAAGATGCTTTCTAATAATGCAACCAATAATCAATAAACATAGATTAAAGGTGGGAAAGAGAGCAACTTACAGTTAATAGCTCGGATGCCTTCTTCAGAAATGTATCATATTCTGTGCGGTCGGGATCCATGCCTCCCCCCTCGGAAAGCCATACATCATCTTCAGAGGATGCTTGTTTGACATGGTCAGCTTTAAAGTTGCCATCAGCAACAAAAACCCGGCGATAGACATATCTGACAAGATAATGGTCAGAGACTATCTAAAACCAAAACATAGTATGCATGCGACCGACCGGTTTTCATCCGTCTTCCAATCTTCAGGCAGATTCTTGCCCGGTTGAGGACAAGCTGGGCAATAGTTGGCTAATTCTCCACGATCGACGTTCATGGGATCCTTACCATTATGGCTATATCCAGCCCACTTGAGCTTTTTTGTCCATCGCCAGAGGCGACTCATCCGGCGGAACTCGTTGTAGAGATCATCCACCTCAGTTGGAGCCATCGGCCGGGTCAAGCGACGGAGTAATTGATAGAATTGATAAGCTGAGGCTTTCAATTCTAAGTTGCAGAGCCGAAAGTAATCCAATAAATGTGCGGAGAACAATGTGCGGATTCGTTGGAAACTTGAAGGGAGTAAACGGGATGCAATCAAGTCCAAGGGCAATTCATCGGCGCCATGACACTGGCAGGACACCATGGCCAAGTTATGGATGCCATTTGTATGGACGATCCGCACGTATGCATTCTCGAAAGCATCGATCCTAGGTATGGTACCGGCCGACCGGCTATTTGTCTCTTGTGAAAAGGTTGGATCGGACGGGAATGGAGCGCCCGGATGTGCACCAACAAATGTGTCTGGTAGATAGGATGGCAGTATGTCCACATCAGCATCCGCATCACCCAGGTCATTGGCATTGTCCATGCCCGGGAATTCTGGACATTCATGAGTGGGGGGTTCCCTCATACATGTATCGTGGTGCTGGGCTAGTTTATCAAGATATTCTTCGAAAGCAGCATCCTCTTGGGCCTCGTTAGTAGCATCAGGATATGGGGATTGTCCATTGGCATCCTCAGATGTATCCATATCCCAATAGCCATCTTCCCAGCTCGGGGCCACAGACGGGGCCATGGATGGGCCTGCAGACGGGAACGTGGATGGGCCCGCAGACGGGAACGTGGATGGGCCCGCAGACGGGAACGTGGATGGGCCCGCGGACGGGGCCGTGGACGGGGCCGCAGACGGGAACGTGGATGGGCCCGCGGACGGGGCCGTGGACGGGGCCGTGGACGGTGACACTGACGGGGCCGATGCCGTGTTTCCCAATCCAACCTGCTCTGCTTTGTCCTTCTCAAGCTCAAACTCTTCGAGGTAATGTGCTTGCGCTTTGAGATGTTCGCATTGTGGTGATCCAGTGCGGTGTTGGATAAGGAGGTAGACACCGACCTCCCACAATGCAGCACTACGGAAATGTTTACCGGTCCATCGTCGTATTCGATGAAAAGGATTTTGTTGATGGGTGTGACGCATGCAGGCGCGACACATAGGAGATGATAAAGTACATTCCTGACATTGCCATACAGCCCACCGGCGCTGGGCACAATGCACGCATACGACTTGTTCGGGTGCCAGGACTTCCCTACTTAGGGACGCAATGAGCAGATCATCTATTCGGGCCACGTATTCCTGAATGTAGTCGCGTTGGCTCTGCCCATACAGTTATTGATGTTTTACATTATAAGCATTTATCACATGCGGCATTTACCTTTCGTGTCTTTGGAACAGAAGCTGGTGGGGGGCTATGCGAATCATTCCCGTGAAATGACTCAGGAGGTTCTACCGGGCCCGCTGCAGGTTCCGCCTGCATCCGGCCGGCCGAGTATCCCAATGTCCCAGACAAACCCACTGCTGTGGATGGAGGGCCATAAAGAGCTTCTTTAACTCTTGTTTTCTTAAGCTTTCCCTTTTTTCCAATGGTTGTAACGTTTCGGAATGTGACTTCATCTGCTGCGTCTGCATCATTCTCGTACAGCACCTTCCGTTTCGACTTCCGGCCCCGGTTGAAAGGTTGTGTACTCATTGAGACAACACAAAAGTGACGTGAGGGTGAGAAGTTCAAAGAATGGGAAAGGAACATCTTACTGTAATCTCACAGCTTCATTTATAGTTAAATCGTACATCGCCCCTCATGGCTGCCATGTGAATTGGATGCAATGTGATGTGATGAGACAATGCTGTCCATGACATGAGGATGGCACATGTTTTCCGCGTGTACGGTGCAAAAACATTTGCTTATATACCGTACCATAATTTCATGACTGGTTTTTTTATTTATCGCTATAGAATCCCCTGCAGATGTGGCACTCACTACGTCCAATCCCGCGGAAGATTATCCTAGTTCAGAACACGATGACATTGGCGCCCAGACAACAACTCACAAAGTCTTCTATACGCCTCGAGAACGGGAACTTATTAACGCGTATAAAGAAGAATATCTTGGGGTGACGAGTTCACAAGACCGGCGACATATGGCAATTACTCGCATTCTTCCCGAGCTTTTCGAATATTGGAAAACAATCAAGAAGAAAGTGAGCAGAAAAGAAGGTGCACAAGTGAGTAGTGTCTGGCCTCAGGTCGACATAACTATATTTTTGTAATGTCACAGGCGCTTCTGTACTGGGTGCGGAACAATTGGCGCCCAGGCTCACCTCCAAAGCATCTCAAAATTGCAGTAAAGCGCACAGATGTGTTATGGGCACTGAGAAGGGAGGAAGTTTTTGTGGAGATAGCTCAACTATTGGGAGTTGAAAAGGCGACGGTGTATACAGACAAGTGGTTCGAGAAACGGATGCTTGCCATGCATAATATTCTTTCTAGAATGTCAACGGAGGACTCAGAGACTTTTGATGCCGAGGTATTAAGAATATCACTGGAAGGCTATCCAGACGAACTCAAAAACAAGTAGGTTACTATGCTGTTGGACTGCTAATTTAGACGCTGACACCTTGTCACTGTAGGTTCGCAGAAAAACATGCCGCCAAGCGATTCGATGATATGGCTAAATGCCATCACATGGAAATGGGTGTACTAACACTTTCTTTTGTACATCGAACTACTCCAGATGGACAAACGGCGGTAGAAATGTAAGCTACCACATACTCATGATATGCATACTAATGTCCACCTCCAAAGTCATGACTCCATTTCAGATGTGTTAGGAATCCGTGGAGCTGCATTTGAGGATGAACACAGCGAGCGTGCCGTCGAAATGAAGAGATTGGTGATGGGATATGTCCGTCAATTGAAGAATATAGCGACTGGTGCGCCGCCCGGCCGGGCGGCCATGACGGCCCCGCCTGATTCTCCCCTGTTGGAGTTTTCACCACAGAGATTTCCAATAGTGCCGGCCACCTTCGATCCAGCTAAGGCGAAGAAGAAAACACTGGAAACTCTGCTTCGGGATTATTTGAGCTACCACTACAGTATGTATTTGTTCACTTCTCCTATTACATTGATGATAAAAAGAATTACACAGGTTTAGCAACAAGGGGCACGCAGAAACAGGTGCCCTATGCACACATAGCAAAGGACATTCAAAAGTTTGTTGATGCACAATATTATCCGGCCGGCCTACGGATTCGAGAACCACGCAATATGATCATCGATGAAATTGTACAATTTGTCACAACGATTAAATCCAGACAAGAGTTATTACCTATCGCTCAAGTCTTTAGGTTTAAGAATGTGCAGAAAGGCAGAAAGACGAATGAGCTCATTCGTACACAGTATCCGGATGAAGAACAAATTCCCGTGGCGGCCCCGGTCAAACGGAAGCCAAAGCGGAAGGGCCCCACCACTAGAGATCTTCGCTTACAGAAAGAGATGGAAGACATCCTCACTTTTAATGTGAATACTTTAAATTATATGTTTCTAGTACTAACGTGATTTTATAGGATAATGACGAAGCCACTGATAGAAACTTGGGAGATACTGTTCCAACGGGGCCATCGCAGGCGCAGGAAGTACAAACCACGGCAACGGGGCCGTCACCTCCAACGGGGCCAATTGGGGCACACACTGCTCAGATACCAGGGGAGGAGGCGCCGCCTGCGCAGATCGATTCGGGGCCGTTAGACAATCCAGTGCTTCCCGGCCGAATGCACACGGCACTGCCTCTGGCATCAATTGCTCATCCTACCATCCAATTTGCTCCAATTGCTCAGGTAGCTGCTGCACCACCACGGACAGAGGTGCAAATGGTGCAAATCCTGGAAACACCGACCAGAACACCCAAACACCCTACTAAAGGCAAGGAAAAGACTGCCGCAGCACCACGCCCTCAGCCCGTTCCTCGAACAAAGAAAGCACCGGGCCCGACAAGAACTCCGAACCACCAACTCCTAGGGCCTCCCCGGGCCAGTCCAGCAACGACAGAAGGTTCCTCAGGGAGCCCTGCACCTGGAAATAGGAGGACAACCGATATTTTAGCCGTTGAGGAATTAGGTCTGGGGAAACGAGTACGCAAAAAACGTGAGAGGACGAGTTAGGCATCTATTCCTTCAAATTCAAGAGTTCAACCTCGGGGCCGACGTAATATGAATCGTATTCGCGAGTTCAACCTCGCGGCTGTTCTCCCACACAATAGCAGCTTTAACCACCTTTGTATTTCAATAGTTTTCTGTTGCAGACAGGAGTATGTTGCAACAAGAAATATATATTACTTTGCCAAAAGAAAATGAGGGGCGGGCGGTGGGCGGGAAACATTATTTACAAGCGGGCGGGCGGGAAACATTATTTGTAGGCGGGCGGGCGGGCGGGAAACAGTAAAAAGTATCTACAGGTGGACACAGGCGGGCGCGGCGGGCAAGAAAGCATATATACATACAAGATCACCAGTATCTACTCCATGTCTACATCATCAGGTGCTCCGTGTTCTACCAGTGACCCGAAGCGGGGAGAGCGTCTGACTGTGGCAGGAGACGGACTCCGTGCCCGTGGCGAACGGCTTCGACGATGCGGGTGGTTATCGATGACGGCGAGATGGGAAGTAGAGGTCAACGGGGCCGTGTCGCATTCCCGTCCGTCCGATTCTGCTGCGACTGGGTCCGTGTCGGATGCTAGAGCTACTGGCACTGAAACAGTTTCAGCTGCTTCGTTTGAAGGGCTGGCCGGTCCCCTCAACTTGAGCTCTTCAACGGTTTGAGGTGCTTCGTGTGTATTGCCGGCCGGTTGCATTGAAGTGAGCTCTGCGGGAGCAGTGGGTACAGGTGCGAGAGCGGAGAGAGAATGAGCGGGCGGTGCGGATGCCTGTGGCGTTGCTGGGGTGACACGTATGAGAGGTGGATGTTCATCAACATCTTGAGGCGGTTGTTCCTCACCATCTCCAAGGTCTGATCCACTCGGGCCCGGCTCATATCCAAGCTCCTCCATCACTTCATGTGCAGGTATCCTCGTCAAGGTATCGAATGCGCCATCAGCCGACGCGGGGCGGCCTGGAGTGTCCGTAGTGAATCTCGCAGCGGCTTCAGCCAAGGATCTCATCCTGATTGGGGAAGGATCCCCGAAATTGATCAGCAACGACTGCACACCACCCTCAGGCATTCCGAGGTAATCCTCGAGTGCACGGATCCGGTTTCTCACCTCGGCCACTGCGTCTTCGTTTTCGACAAACCGTTCGGTCGTCCGGCCGGCATTCTTGAGCAACCCTTGCATGCCATCCTCAACCTTGTCAGCCCATGCATTGATCTGCTCTTCAAACGCGATGTTCTTCTTCTGTACCTCCTTCTTGTTGGCGCGGATGGATCGCAACTCGTCGTGCATTGAGTCCACTCGGGCTTCGAGCTCCTCGATGTGCTTTGCCATCGCGTCGATTAGAGCATTTGCCGCTTCCGGCACGGCGGTGGCTCCCTCCTCTTGCCCCTCTTGCCATTGCTCTTCGTCACTTGCAGTGGCTAATGACATGGTCAATGCATTAGTGTGGTGAAGTGATTGAATCTACCATACACACCTTTTTCCTTGCCTTTGCGACTCCTTGTCTTCTTCGCTGGCTGCTTCGGGGCCGCCTGCGTTGCCTTTTTCGGGGCCGCTTGCTTCGGGGCCGTCTTGGACGGGCCCGCCTTCGATGTTGTGCCAACGGTTTGGGCCGCGTGCTGCGCGTTCCTCTGGGATTGTTGAATAATCCTCGCTGCCAATGATGTTCAGTGAGAAATACATGGTGAATGCACAACTACAGCTTACCTTGTGGCACGGCACTCTCACCATGTCGTTGTTGAGGTGATACGGTGCCTTGCCGGCCGTCCGACTCGTCCATCCTTTCCTCATCCTCCTCCCTTTGACCAGGTGGTGTCCTCTGCACTTGCCCAGGCGCTGTCCTCTGCACTTGCCCATCGACAGTCCAGAAGCACTTAGCCTTTTGAGAGTGGCAAATGGCACATGCTCTGCCCTTCAGTTGCTCAGGGCAATCCCTCCCTTGGTGCACGCATCTGTCGCATCCCGGCTCGTGGAAGTAACCTGTGACAGGGGGCGATCGCCGGTCGAATCCCGGCTGGCGTTTTGGCTCTACTGGCTCTGCTGCTGGAGCTTGCTTTGCCTTCTTCGGACGTGTTGTCCGAACAGTTGCAGCCTTTTTTTGTGGCGCAGGGGGCTGTGTATCGCTGTCCTCGAGCTCGTCTTCACCACCATCTGAGTCAATGTCGCGCTTCCGTTTCTGCCGGCCGGCCGGTGCGTGTTGCGGTTGAGGTGGGGTGTCCTCATCGACGTCCATCGCATTGAGGGCGGCCAACGAAGGTATCTTGCCAGGGGGAGCGGAGGGCTCCTGCTCAACGGACATACGCGACATTGCACTGGTGGGGACAGGGTCCCTTTCGACCAGTGAAGTCGAGGCGGCCGGCTGTGCGGTTTTCCCTTTTTTGGCTTTGGGTTTTGGTTGGGGCCGCCCTGCAGGAGCGGCCATGGCGTATGCATGACCAGGGGGAGCGGAGGGACATGGTCCAACCTTTTTGGGTCCGGCTCGCAGGCCAAAGGACCCGTGGTGAGGAGCCTTGGCGTTGGGGGGCGGTTTCGTTCTTGAGGCCGGCACGGCATCAAGAGGCGCGGCCGGGTTCGATCCCTTCGGGGCCGCCACCACACCACGAGGCGGGGCCGTCCTGGTCGGATGCGGGGCCGCCTTCGTTGAAGATGAGGCTTGTGGGCCCGGGTTGCCTGCACGATCGCCCTTCGGGGCCGCCACACGACCAACAGGCGGGGCCGTCCTGCTCGGATGCGGGGCCGCCTTCGTTGAAGATGAGGCTTGTGGGCCCGGGTTGCCTGCACGATCGCCCTTCGGGGCCGCCACACGACCAACAGGCGGGGCCGTCCTGCTCGGATGCGGGGCCGCCTTCGTTGAAGATGAGGCTTGTGGGCCCGGGTTGCCTGCACGATCCCAGGGCATTGGAAGTGGCTGGATCCCTTTTATTGGTGAGGTAGGCTGCTGGAAGACCTGACCGGGAAGGGGGAGAAAAGTTGCTGGGTGCTTCTCGTCGAAGGCCTGAAGCATAGGCACCATGCTTTGCAAGAAGGTGGCATTGAGCTTCCTCTCATTCAAGGCCTTGATGTAGGCCACCGCCATTTCCCAGAGGAAGCGCGGGGCCGCAAACACATCCTTCAACTCGGACCGGCTTTCTTTTTGAAGTTCAAAGAGTTGCCTCTGGAAGCTTCGAATCAATAATGAAGTTGTGGAGAAAATGAGTGAGCACTCACTAGCTCGCTGAACCGGGCTTTCATGACCTCCACCACAGTCCCTGTGGCAACGGCCTCTCGGATGGCGCGGTCCAATTCGTCAATTTTGCGGCGGACGTCAATAGGAGTAGAGGCAGACATTTGGAATATAGTGTTCGGGCGGCAGGGGACGTGTTAACAAGTCAGCGGATGTGGGCGTAGGAACTGATCGGGTGTGGGTGGGAAAGAGACGCGCGACTCGGACGTGTGCGTGGCATGCATTCAACAATACCCATGTGACCGAAAATCACCCATGTGCCAAACAAGCAGTACCACATAGTGCTATTTTTAAATTGTTCCTGGGCGTTCAGCGATCAAACTGACGATAATCATCTTATCATTGATCCTCCACCATGGCTCACGCAAAACCCGGTCACCGCCAGTCAAACACCACAATTCCCAACATTCCCGACGGATTCACCATTGGGCTCGCACCAGATGGTCAACAATACATGGTGCCGCACTTCATGCTACCAGCCTTGGATCAATCCTTCCTATCATACCGCAATAAAGTGGACTTTGGGGTTGCAAATCAACCATTACAAGTTAGTAGTTAGGTTTCAACGATGTCATCGGCCGGCCGGGATCCCAAGTCCTGCCATGTCATCGGCCGGCCGGGATCCCAAGTCCTGCCGTGTAACTGACAATGCTTTCAGTTCCCTGAGCCGCAACTTCCTCCACATGATGTCATGGCTGAAGGCAAGATTGTCTTTCCAGCTGACCCGGTATGGATTATTCCTACATGTTACTACTATTGCTGATGACCAAGCAGCCCTTGAACGAACTTGAATTGCTGAACATTCATGCGGACATTGTCGCGATTCAGCATAAGCTTCATATTTCATACAAGGATGCATCCCACCTCCATTATCTCACCCAAGTAGAGCGGCTCAAAGCCTCAGATGAAGCATACAGAGGTTGGAAAGTTTTCGACGACCGCCTTGGTGCTTCCCTTGCTTCTCTGGCACAACGTTTCGCAGCAGCCGAACAATTGCGTGGGGCCGTGTGCAATGATTCCGAGAATTGAAAATAAATAGTGCACAGTTTTGTTCAGTAGTCAGGAAATTGGCATAACCACGTTATCTGAGTATAGCACGCATTATCCTATGGCCCTCTACTTTTTACCACAGCAATGTCACCTCAATTTTGCGCTGTAGCTGGGATTGCAAGATGATGTACGGCCGGGCGGCTGATCTCATGGCAATGCTGCTTCACCTGCTTGTGGCTTCCAGTGCAGTATCTGGTGCAGTATTGGGTAGCCTTACTATTCAGGTACAGTAGGCCTTTATTAGGCACTGGCACCCCTACAGCAGCCTACAGCATTTGAATATAATGACATTTGGTTCTGGTCGATCAGACGGAGCGGCCAGAAAATTACTATCACTAAAGATTTCGAAATATTAGTGTTCTCGGGCCCGTGTGGACCAAAACTGGCCGGTCGTTTTGAGTGAGAATACTGATCGACCGCCCGGCCGTTCCAATCAAATCCATTGTATTGATCGAATGATAATTTGTGTAGCCTAGTGTATTGATTTTATAGACCTGAGTTGTGTGTGTAAAGCAGAGAATCAAACCATGCGCATTTCTCCTGCCAAAACAGTCCCAGAATACAATCATATAACGAAGCTATAGGGGTGTATACCGGACCTATTTTTGGATCTGGAGTGGTTTTTGCCGGCCAGCCGTCAATATCCCCTGGGCGTGATCTGTTCAATCTATTTGACCGGCCGGTCACCCAGACGCACTGTCGCGCAGCTTATGCTCATTGTACATCCACGATATTCTTTCCAAAGCTTTGTTTAATCAGAATATTACCACAAGCCTGTTTTGTCTGTTAGGTTATCCGTTTACAGTGTTTTGTTCTAGTGGTGAGCCAATCGATTAATGCAATCGGCCGGCCGGCAGGACGGTCGCTACACTCAATATCACTATCATGTATTGTAATGCGCATTCATATGGTATACTCATTGCTTGCAATTAATTGATTCAATTATGAATTGAATCAATTGGCCCAATCGGCCGGACGGGTGCTGGGACAATTGTGGTGGGGCCCTTGGGCTATTCAGCGAATTCGCTCGATCATATCATTTGACTACATAAGGCATATCCTAATTGGGAATGGGTTATTCACTGACCCAGCGAATTCGCTGAATCCATGTCACATGGCTACATGTATGCGTTCGCTGAATCACATCACATGGGCCGGTGTGACCCCGCTACCTGACCTGAAGGCGGTGGAATCCCATGTCCGAGCCTCGTGCGATCGAACCTGGATCGAACACAATACTTAATACTTGGATACATGACAGCTGTTCATATATTCAGTCCATTGGCGCCTCGCCTTGACATCCTACATGTGTTCCCAAAGCTGCTAAAAATATCCGTTGACACCCAGGTAATGTGTATCCTGGTACATAAAAACTTGGGTCTATGTAGTATAATAAGCTTTAAACAACAGAGTATTCTACGTTGTGGTTTTCAGGGGTTATGCGGGTCGTATGGACGAATACTGATGTTCTTCGGAATAACACAGCAGTTATTGATAGCTAAAATAGCTAACACATGCTTGCATCGAGGGCGCCTATCTAAAATACCTACTGCGCAGCCTGTCGTTCGATCGTCTTCTGATACTCCGCTCTTCGACATCTTTCCATGCCGAGTGTTAATGTTGGTGCTGGCGGTGATAGCGGCGCCGGGAGGGTGGCCAGAATGTTTGTGGGTACACGATCAAGGAGCGACGAGCCGGGAGTTGACTTTGCGGTTCTTCACGCTGGGAATTCCTCGCGTCCCGCGCGCAGGCACCTATCCCTCGCCCTACGCCTCTGACTCCCGTATGCCAATGGAAATGCCAGGAAGAGCATGACGAGCTCACAGTCTAGCACAAACCCTGCCCCCTCGCTCTCCTCGCGCCGCGTCGACGCCAAGCCCACACGAATACTAAAGGCAGCCCGGCCGCCAATATCCCAACCGTACTCCATGTCGCAGGAATCCGGGTCCATGCTTAACTTTGCAGGGCCTTCGACGTACTCGGACAAGAGCGCGCTGGTCACTGATGTTTGCTTCATGTGCCCGTGTTTGCCTTTGATTCATATCCGAACAGGCAACAATGTTTTATCTAGTTCAAACCAGCCCACGGCGAATGGGCGTCCTTGCGAGTTGCGCAAGCGCAGAGAACGACAACCGGAAGATCACCAACTGAACGCGCAAGGCTAGAAATGAGACCAAGGTTACTGCAAAGCGCCGCGGGCAGGAGCGCTGGTGTGAGAGGGCCAGGAAGGGGCATTGTAGCTGTGAACAATAAGGTCGTTCAGGGAGGGGAAACCGGGCGGGGACTCTGCCTGTGCACTATGCGGGGTCTTCCGAGAATGAAATGATCGACCGTGTCCTCGAGGCATGTCGACTGCGATGTGGCGATGGAAGAGTGCGAGCAAACAGGATATACGGGTGAACAGGACAGCGCGGGAGTGGTCGTTCTGTGAGGTGCTGGCGTGTGGGGCTACATACTCCATACATTCCAGTGCGAATCGCTGTGTGGGAGATTGCGGTGCGGGTGCATGAGGAAGAGATGCGCGCCAACGAGAGCCGGACCTGCGCTCTGAGCCCTGACGCATCCGTGGTACGGCCACCAGCTTACATATTTGCTATGCAGCAGCCTTGCGACCGCCTCTGCAGGCCGGACAATGTTGTAGGGCTTGTCGCCTATGACGGCGATATGTGTTGCAATCGACTGTGGCTACATAAAATCATTGCCACTGCCAGCGAGAGTCCTCAATAGTCTGTACGCGGTGTGCGCCTAAACAGCGCAAAGGGATGGATACAGATGCGAATATTCCTGTCAGAGGAGATGTCGACGAAAAGCTTGGTAGGGTGGGCTTGCCCGAAACGTCGCGATTGAGCGCCTCTGCTCGGTGTTGCGTCAATATTACGTAGGTTTACATAGTAAAAAAAACCACGTACCCTGTTTCTACACCATACACCCTGAATGTCTCCGCGATAATAATCGAATGAAAGCGATGGCGCCGTTGTTGACATCACCATCAGCGAGAACAGTCGTCGACGTTGGTGAATACGCAATGTCAATGGTCGAATTAGTAGCGATGGCCGTGCCCAGCGCCAGCAAGCGGAAAGCCACCGACGGTGGCGAATACGTGATGTGTGTACTTGAACACGGCGGGGACGGGCTGCCTCGTTGAATACAATGTGCTGGGAGTAGGGATTTGCCAGCCCCTGCTGATCGTTCGCGAATGATTGGGTCCACTTGCGATTGTGATGGAGCAGGTAGCGGGGTCACACCGGCTCATGTGATGTGATTCAGCGAACGCATACATGTAGCCATGTGACATGGATTCAGCGAATTCGCTGGGTCAGTGAATAACGATTTCTTAATTAGGATATACCTTATGTAGTCAAATGATATGATTGCGCGAATTCGCTGAATAGCCCTAGGGCCCGACCACAATTTATTCAGCACCCGTCCGGCCGATTAGGCCAATTAAATCAATTATGAATTGAATCAATTGGAAGCAATAAGTATACAATAGAAATAAGTATACGATTGATATTGACCATATTGACTGACCAACTATCCGGCCGGCCGGCCGACCAACCGACTACGATAGCAATATTGGTTGTATCGACCAACCGGCCGGTCGGCCGGGGCCTGTAGATATTTTTAAAATGCGTTGTGAATAGGCGCCCAGGTGGCCGGGGCCAAGGGTAGCACATTTGGACTGTATCTGAACCGCGTCGGGCCCGGGAAATTTTCAAAATGTTAAATACATGTATTAGAATAATTTAGACACTATTATTTGACTAGTTGAATGTTTTAGAAATTTGTTGTAAATAGATACACGGGCCCGAGTGTATGTAGCACATCCAAACCGGGTCGGGCCCGACTATTTGTTGTGAATAGGCGCCCGGGCCCGAATGCGTGTAATAATAAAAATCCAGGTATGGACGGCCGGCTTTTTGGGCATTTGAATGTTCTCCAATCATTGCTATAAAAGAGCATTTTGGCTGAGTGGTCACGATCGAAAGGCTGTGAGTTAACGCTGGTGGGTCGGTCTACGAAGTCAATAGTTCAATTCTCGCAACTGGCATTATTTATAATTACAGCAGGTGGGATGTATACTTTGAGTTGGATGGCAGGCCGGCATTTTGTCAATTTGCTTTTTAGCAGACCGGGTCCGAGAAATTAAAAAAAAACTGGGTTCGGACGGGCGGCTTTTTGTGCTCTAGACGCCCAAAATTTAGCAGTAATAGGCCGGGTCCGAGGAATAATGCCGGCCAGAAGCATAAAAAAACCGGGTCCGACCAGTAAAAAAATCCGAATGATGTGTGGCTGTGAGCCATGTGATGAGAAACTACCATATATGGATATAGAATAGTGGCACACTCCTCCTCCCCCCATACATAAAAATTGATTTACTCCATCAGTTCTCCATGGATTCTTTTCATCTTTTTTCCATAATTTTACGTTCTTATAGTACTACAGTTCCTGAGCTTCGTACGTCTCTAACCACAATGTAGCAATTACTATAGCACTATCTTTGCATTTTAAACTATAAACAATGAATTATTGAAGCCTTTAAGGATGTTATTTGAAATTATGAATCGGTGAGAGGATATATAGTTGCTTGAACTTTATATTTCATAAGTAGATGAAGGATGTACTGATATATACACACCCCAGGAAATAAAAGAGCACATATGAAGCTTATGATGACTGTTTAGCTTATATCATAGCCAATACATAAGGGAGACTCAATATAACAGCAGGGATTTGATGGTAAATACATTATCTATGTATCATTCAGCCACCACAAGTGAATCCGGTCACATATTGAGGTATAACAAGGAGAAACATGGCAGACATGCATAAACTGTGTATTATGAGTACTGACTTGTGAATAGGCGCCCTAAAATCGCGTACACCGGGAATTAGAAAGCGCTCACGAATACCTACAGAATGAGATATGCCGGAAAGAATTCGAGCCAGGGAATGGTGAGATATGTCTAAAGCAATGCCCAAAACATCTATGGACCATCAATTTAACAAGATCCTAACAGAGTTTATAACTTGGCATGATGCAATCCGATGTTTTGGGTATTGTTTTGAACATATCTCACCATTCCCTTGCTCGAATGTTTTCCGGAGTATCTCATTCTGTAGATATTCTTGAGGGCTTTCTAATCCCTGATTCACGCGATTTTAGAGCGCCTATTCGCAAGTCAGTACTCATAATACACAGTTTATGCATGTCTGCCATGTTTCTCCTTGTTATACCTCAATATGTGACCGGATTCACTTGTGGTGGCTGAATGATACATAGATAATGTATTTACCATCAAATCCCTGCTGTTATATTGAGTCTCCCTTATGTATTGGCTATGATATAAGCTAAACAGTCATCATAAGCTTCATATGTGCTCTTTTATTTCCTGGGGTGTGTATATATCAGTACATCCTTCATCTACTTATGAAATATAAAGTTCAAGCAACTATATATCCTCTCACCGATTCATAATTTCAAATAACATCCTTAAAGGCTTCAATAATTCATTGTTTATAGTTTAAAATGCAAAGATAGTGCTATAGTAATTGCTACATTGTGGTTAGAGACGTACGAAGCTCAGGAACTGTAGTACTATAAGAACGTAAAATTATGGAAAAAAGATGAAAAGAATCCATGGAGAACTGATGGAGTAAATCAATTTTTATGTATGGGGGGAGGAGGAGTGTGCCACTATTCTATATCCATATATGGTAGTTTCTCATCACATGGCTCACAGCCACACATCATTCGGATTTTTTTACTGGTCGGACCCGGTTTTTTTATGCTTCTGGCCGGCATTATTCCTCGGACCCGGCCTATTACTGCTAAATTTTGGGCGTCTAGAGCACAAAAAGCCGCCCGTCCGAACCCAGTTTTTTTTAATTTCTCGGACCCGGTCTGCTAAAAAGCAAATTGACAAAATGCCGGCCTGCCATCCAACTCAAAGTATACATCCCACCTGCTGTAATTATAAATAATGCCAGTTGCGAGAATTGAACTATTGACTTCGTAGACCGACCCACCAGCGTTAACTCACAGCCTTTCGATCGTGACCACTCAGCCAAAATGCTCTTTTATAGCAATGATTGGAGAACATTCAAATGCCCAAAAAGCCGGCCGTCCATACCTGGATTTTTATTATTACACGCATTCGGGCCCGGGCGCCTATTCACAACAAATAGTCGGGCCCGACCCGGTTTGGATGTGCTACATACACTCGGGCCCGTGTATCTATTTACAACAAATTTCTAAAACATTCAACTAGTCAAATAATAGTGTCTAAATTATTCTAATACATGTATTTAACATTTTGAAAATTTCCCGGGCCCGACGCGGTTCAGATACAGTCCAAATGTGCTACCCTTGGCCCCGGCCACCTGGGCGCCTATTCACAACGCATTTTAAAAATATCTACAGGCCCCGGCCGACCGGCCGGTTGGTCGATACAACCAATATTGCTATCGTAGTCGGTTGGTCGGCCGGCCGGCCGGATAGTTGGTCAGTCAATATGGTCAATATCAATCGTATACTTATTTCTATTGTATACTTATTGCTTCCAATTGATTCAATTCATAATTGATTTAATTGGCCTAATCGGCCGGACGGGTGCTGAATAAATTGTGGTCGGGCCCTAGGGCTATTCAGCGAATTCGCGCAATCATATCATTTGACTACATAAGGTATATCCTAATTAAGAAATCGTTATTCACTGACCCAGCGAATTCGCTGAATCCATGTCACATGGCTACATGTATGCGTTCGCTGAATCACATCACATGAGCCGGTGTGACCCCGCTTTGTGGATGGAGGAGCTGATACTAAACGATCAATGTCGGGGAGGAACTGCGATGGAGGTGTGTGAATGGGAAGTGACATGCGGGCACATCGCGAGACAGTGGGAAGGACGCGCCTGCGGCGCCGCGTCATGTTCCTGTGTCGAATTGCGATCGTCGGACTGTGCTATCCGACTTAGGGTCAAAAATGACGAAGCACTGAGGGACGAACTCACCGCATGCAATATCGCTTCGCAGAGTAATGTGCACTTGAGGGTTCTCGACACGCTTTCGAGCCGAAAGGCAATAGATTGTCGGTAATGGCGTTCCGCGGAAGCTTGCGACCACTACCGTGACCGTACTGCAATCTGCATCTGCAGACCGGACCTTGGAGTACCGAAGCGCAACTGGGTTGTGCTTGTGCTCATCGCGCTTTGGGCTTGTTGCCGACGACGGCGACAGGTATGTTGAGATAGGCTGTGGCTTCGTGGATATCATGGCTGGCGAGAGGCGTCTGCGACGTTGTTCAGTGCGCGATGTGGGACTGGACGGTGCAAAAGGGCGGAAACCGCTGCAAATACCCACCTTGGAGATGTCGACGACAAGGCCGGTAGGGTGGGCTTTTCTGAAGTGAGATGGCTGAGCGGCTCTGCTCGCTGGTGCGTCAACATTATATTGATTTTCATCGTCCAAAAAAACACGTACCCTTGTAAGCCATACCGTACGCCCTTCCGCCCTCCACGATAATGAGTAGACGGAGCGACGGTGGGGTCGTTAGAACCAGCGCCAGCAAGAGAAAAGTCGCCGACGTAAGCAAATACGGGACGTGCGTCTTTGAATATGAGGAGGCGATGATCAGAGATCCTTGGTCGAGGATAAGTCAATAAAGAGGCGGGCTTCGAATAAGGGACACACTGCTTGTCGTTCCTTCAACACCATGCAGATGTACGTAGTTCGAAAAAGTACACACCATTGAAGCCTCAGTTCGCCTTTCCAGCAGGCACAACCCTCAGCCCTCAGGAGCGCCGCGAGCTTGCTGGGCGCAATCGTTTACATCGGCTAGAAAATTGCACGGTCAGCCATATATCACCTCGGAGGCACAGCGCGTCAGACCTTGCTAATCTCGACATTCCTAATGGATGTGAAACGGAGCTTAATCGAGCGGTGGGTGGCCATGTTGCTGGTATTGGTGAAACGTCTGTTTAACTTTATCGCTTCTCCGAGTAATCTCGACGCCATGACAATCCCAATCCGTAATGCGTTCCCAATCTCAATCCCATTTCCTACAATTCTAGTTGTGCAGGAGACGGGCAGCCTCGAGTACGATTTGCTGGGAGTAGGGAATTGTCCACCTGAGCCGCGCCTTCACGAATAAGTGATTGCATTGCGGTTGTGATGGAGGGAGTCGAACTTCGAGGGGAATGGAGAAACAGCGATGCAGAGTGAATGGGACGTGGCGAGCGGGCATGCGTAGGCTGTGGTTGGTGGACGCATTATGAGAGCGGGCGGGCTGTCGACGCCCTGCAGGTCATGGAAGGAGATGAATGAGGTGCGTAAGGATGGATGGAAGGAGGACAACGCGAGGCGGGAAAGACGCGCCGGCGGCCGTGGCCCATTGCGCGGTCACGTTACCGTTGCTGAAGTACTCTCTCTCTTCATGATCAGTCTTCAACTTCGCGACAGTTTCTTCCTGTTTCTTCCCAATTTCTTCCCTTGACTTGAGCTCGAATCAAATCGAAATCCCATATGGCCGCCCGTCCCCACTTCTGCAACCTGTGCTCGCCGCCCAGATCACTCTCCCCAACGCCGAAGACATAATCCACGATGGTGCGCTCGTCGTCTATCCTCCCTGGAGGTCGAAATGCTGACCGTGCGGACTTAGGGTCGCGTTCGTACCAAACCCACCAAGAGGGCCTCCCGTGTCCTGATCGAAAAATAGTGAGTAGCATTTGGGACGGCATTGGGAGGGCGCATGCTGATCGTTGTTCGCCAGCTACCCCCGCCTGACCCTCGACTTCCACACCAACAAGCGTATCATCGATGAAGTCGTGCGTACCCGGCCTCTGAAACAGCATATCGCAACTTGCTTACTTATTTCTGTGAATATGTGACAGGCTCTCGTGCCCTCCAAGCGGCTGCGCAACAAGATCTCGGGCTTCACGACCCATCTGATGAAGCGCATCCAGCGCGGCCCCGTCCGCGGCATCTCCTTCAAGCTCCAGGAGGAGGAGCGCGAGCGCAAGGACAACTACGTCCCCGAGGTCTCCGCCCTCGACACATCCGCGACCGGCCTCGAGGTGGACCCTGATACCAAGGTGCGTCATGGAGAACTTTCTGTCAATTGCACTGTATAGTTAACACCCTGTAACTTACACAGGCGCTCCTGGAATCCCTCAACTTCGACTCCATCCAGGTCAACGTCATCACCCCCGTGCTCGCGGTCCCCGAGCGCGGCCAGCGCCGCGAGCGCAGGGCCGTCCCCGGCGCTGGCCGGTCATGAGTCGTTCGTTCGCCGTCGTTGGATCATTGCTTCCCATGTCGATCGCACCTGAGATACGCTAGACGGGAGGAGGCGTGGGGTGGTCCGCTTATGGTTTTGATATGCACTCCTATGCCGCGCCATGTATTCATTTCCCACCTTTTGCATGCATTTTTCAAACCTAAAAGCAACGGTGTTTTCCTTTTCCCATTCGCATCGTTCATCATCATACTGCTTGACTTGACTTGGGAAGTTGCATGAGGTTGTCTTCCTCTACATGAAGATTTGTTAACCGCCAGACACACCACGGGCTGCCTCGAATACGGTGTGCTGCGAGTAGGGATTTACCAACCCCCGCTTGTCGTTCGCGGATAAGCGGGTTCACTTGCGGGTGTAATGGAGGGCGTCGATGATAAACATTACATCAAATAATAAAAGAAGGAGGGGAGAAAGACGTGATGACAGACGCGATGCGGACTGTGCATGGGACGTCGTGGCGAGTAGGTATGGGTAGGCTGTGGTTGATGGACGCATTATGCGAGCGGGCGGAGCATCGATGCCTCACTCGCCACTGACGAGGATGAACGGGATGGATGCAAACCTCTTTTCTGAGGCGTTCGGCATTTGAAATTGTGTGCTAGCGTCTGAGGAGCATGCGGTTTTATGCCAGCGCTGAGCTCGGCCGTCACGATCTTCACCACCCCGCATTGTATGTTGCGCCGTGCTCTCGGCCTGAATCCTGACATGTAGAGTACATTTCATGCACAACGGCTTTCCCGCGACGACGAAGTTTTTCTCTGAGGTTTTACGTACCCGTGCGCTAAGTGCTGGATGTCAGCAAGTCGTGCTGGATTAGTGGTTCGTAATTGCTCGCTACGTAGCGATGGCGCCGGATTCGAAAATATATGAGAACAAATACAAAACACAATCGAAGCATCGTCAGAAATAAGGTATCGACTGTGGACTATTCATACGTAAAAGTGTCTATAAGTGGGGAATAAATGTGGTCCATTCGATGGTTTGGAGGGCGCCAGGAGGCAGTGAGCGAAGGGCAGTAAGGGAGAGCGTAAGGAGTATGATGCGCGCAGTTGGGTAGAGAATGAGCCCAACTGACGCGAAAACAAGAAAGACATACCCTAAAAATCCTTGGTCGAAGTCGTCGCATAATGCTATGATTCCCATCAATACGGGTGCTGCGGTTATGATGATTGCAGAAACCCGCCAAAGCCACATTTCTTGATGCGATGAGAAATGGAGCGACCAGCTGGGGATCACATGCACAGACCCGAAGAGGGCACCAATTGCCATAGTGGCAAATCCTGATTTCTCCCCAATGTCCTCCGCTGCGTAAAACATGCCTACCCGCATCGTTGTCACTGTATCATCTTCGACCATCTTCCACAGCGGGCGAAAAGAGCCGAACTATTAGGAAGGAAGGCGCCAGAGAATGTTCGGAGAGTCGCCATAGTCCTCTATTTCTTGGCGTAATTTCCATCGCAGCCAGCTCTCCTTTCCGGGCTCCGCCTGTGGTAACAGTGGGTTTGACTCGGTCTCCGTGTCTTCGGATGTGCTATTACCCGCGGTGCTTCGTTCAACGGAAGTCTCTTCTCTTGTTTTTTTGCGTTCGAAAAACACAGGTCGACCAACGTTTTGAGGCTTGTCCCACCATAGACCGTATGTAATACCATTGAGCATTGCGAATCCCAGTGTTACGACTTCGAGTTCCGTGACGGGGAGTCGTTGCGACCATCGCGCGACGCATTGCACGACAAACCAAGTTGTTTGCAGGACAATAAGCGTTTTTGAGATAGCGTCGCCTTTGCTTCGATCTTGGATGTCTTCTTCAGTGATTCTGGGTGGATCGATTACTCTTGCTGGATGTTCCATATGAGACTTGTGTCGTCTTCATCAAGCCAGGTACGATTACGATACGAAGCGTCTGAATGGGTCTTCCACTTTCACAGAGCATGAAGCCACCCATCTGGAGAAAGAATCCATGTGCTAGTGTCCATTGAGGCCCCTTGCCTTCTTTCAATGGTGCTGGTAAAGGAGAATCTTGGAAGACTCCACAGATGGTACAAAAATGGCTTGAAACCATCCTTTGAACTTTTCCAATGAGGTTTTCGTCCGAATCCAATGTTAAATGATTGATATCTATTACATATAGCGGTCAGTAAATTAATTTTCAGTCCTGAGAAAATTCCCAGACCTTTGTTATACTCGTCCATAATTTCTTTCGCAGCTATACGCTGCTGTATTGCCCACAAGGTCACCAACTCCGGCGTCAACAAAGCGCATATCGTTATTGTCACCTGGCGCTTGAAGCAGGTCCACTTAGAATCCGTTACGGCCGGAATATTCGGGTGGATGGCGGACCAGGTGCACGCGAAGATGGTGGCGAAGCAGCTGATGACGATGTCATTGACGGTGCGCTGGCCGAAGTGGGTCTGGGTGTCACGGAGAGTGAGCACAGGAAATGATCGGGGATCTGATGGCGAAGCGAGAGGGACGCCACGCAGGGTGCGAATAACGCGAAGATGAGAAGGACGATGAGCATGTCGGCAGGGAGTCTCGTCGAAGCGTTGACAGTGGATACGTATAACGGCAGAAAAACTTTGTATATAGGTGGAATAGCCCTTCAGCGGACTCTAGTTATATCTTCGAGCGTTCGTGTTTGTGATATTTATTTTCGAATTCACCAAGTACTCGTTATCAACCAGCTGAAGGTGGTGGAATCGTATGTCCGACCCAGGGATCGTCCGACGCAGCAGCTCAAATCCGATGCCTGTCTCTCTTAAATTAAGGCCTCATGTGCGTGAACATGCTACATGACAGCTGTGATACGTTCAGTCCATGAGCGTCTCTCCTGAGTCCTTACACCCTACATGTGTTTGTAATCCTTCTAAGAATATACGTTGACGCCGAGGTAGCACATTTTCTGGTATGTCAAAAATCCTGGGTCTGTTATGATTAGATATGAGTAATGGAATATTCTACGTTATGGAGTTTAGTGGCCATGTGGCTCGTACGGACGAATGCTGGCGTATTTCGCGATAGTACGGCGCCTATCAATAGCTAACACATGTTCGCCTCGAGGGCGCCTATCTACATTACCTACTGCGCGAGCTTCTCGTTCGATCGTTTTCTTTCACTCCAGGGCTCTGCGACATGTTTCGCTACCTACGTTTGCTTCATATCCCCATGTTTGCCTCTACTATTTCATATCCGAATCCGAACAGGCAACGATGTGTTATCTGGTAGAAATCAAGTCTGCGTTAGATAGATCTTGTAGAATATGTTACATTGAAAGCGAGGATGTCAATCCATGCATGGTTTTTTCGGTATTGGGTAGAATCTCGACCTGGCCTGCATCCACTCTGCGTAATCGTGTCGTCCGAGGGAACATCACATAGCAGGAGCCACCTCGCGTAGAACAAGTGCAACAGCGTGAGCATCCTGCGTGCTAAAAGTTAATAACACGCTGGCTAGGCTCTGCACGTGGGCTTCCTGGCTTCAAGTTATCTGCGGAAATGGGATTCGAAGGAGCAAGATACATCGGGGAATGGTCGATGCTCGGTGGATGGGGTGGCTGAGAATTCGCCCTTGCGAACTGCGTGAGGGCAGAGAACGACAACGCAAAATCGTGGACTGAAGACGCGAGAGTTGGTGCGCTCGAGAGAACCAGGAAGGGGCATTGTAGCTGTGAACTGTAAAGTCGTTCAGGGAGAGGAAACCGAGACGAGGGGTCTGCCTGTGCACTATGCGGGGTCTTCCGAGAATGAAATGATCGAGCGTGTCCTCGAGGCATGTCAACTGAGGTGTGGTGATGGAAGAGGGCGAGCGAAGACAATATAAGGGTGGATGGACAGCCCAGCAGTGATCGTTCTGAGTGGAGGTGCTGTTGTGCTAAGGCTATTCCATAAGTTCAGGCGTTGAGTCGTTGTGTGGATTGCGCTGCGGATGCAGGAGCAGGAGGCATGTGCCAACGAGAGCCGGAGTTGTGCACTCTGAGAGCTGAGTTCTGAGCCCTGAGCCCTGAGCAGTGAGCCCTGATGCATCCATGGTATGGCCATTAGTTCATTTGTAATGGCGGCTTTGCGACCACTGCCGTAGCCGTACTGCATCTGCAGACTGGACGTTGTTGTGCCTAAGTGCAATTGGGTCGTACTTGTGTTTGTCGCGTCTTGGAGCAATCTTGGAGGGCATGTCGCGGATGACGGCGATAAGTGTGCTGAAATCGACAGCGTTTTCGCGAGTATCATGAGCAGCAAGAGGTGTTTTCCAGGACGTTCGGTACGCAACGGGCTAGCAAGGATGAATGGCAGGGCATCGCGACGCAGAGGGAAGGACGCGGCGCCGTGGCGCCTCGTGGCGCGTGGGCCAGCGTGGGCCGTTGCTGGACGCGCGTCACGTTACCGTTCCCCTGCAGTGTCACGCTATTACGGTTTACAAGCGTTTACAACTTTACATCAGGTTTACATCGTTGCCTCGAAACAAATCCCTTCAAGACATTCGCTGCTGGCAGACCAGCTCGTCATTAGATGCTATTCGTACTTGGATCAGACACCCCTCCACTTCCTACTCGGGCCTACTCGACGTAGAGCGTGAATATTCACTGCGCGCTCGTGCGCTCATCAGCGGGATCATTATGTTCCCTGCTTCTCCTGCTGGGTTCTGCTTGCCATGGTCTTAATCCAAGATGGTGAACGCGCCCCCGCATTCTCCAGATCAGCCCGAAACGCTCACCGTCCGATTTCAAGGCCGCGTTCATACCAAAACCACCAAGAGGGCCTCACGTGTCTGGATCAAAAATTAATGAGTAGCAGCGGGGTCGGCGTTGGAACGGCGGACGCTGATCACTGTGCTGTATGCCAGCTATCCGCGCTTGGCTTTCGGCTTTCATTCTAACAAGCGCATCATCGGTGAAGTCGTGCGTACCTCACCTCACCCACCTCGTACATAGTGGTGCACCTTGCTTGTTTCGGCCGATTATTGAACAGGCTGTCGTCCTCTCCAAGCGGCTGCGCAACAAGATCTCGGGCTTCACGACCCACTTGATGAAGCGCATCAGCGCGGCCCCGTCCGCGGCATCTCCTTCAAGCTCCAGGAGGAGGAGCGCGAGCGCAAGGACAACTACGTCCCCGAGGTCTCTGCCCACCAAGGTGCGTCATGGCAAGCTTTGTAAATTGCATTGCATACTTAACACCCTTTAACTTGCACAGGTGCTCCTGGAATCCCTCAACTTCGACTCCATCCAGGTCAACGTCATCACCCCCGTGCTCGCGGTCCCCGAGCGCGACGAACGCCGCGAGCGCAGGATCGTCTCCGGCGCTGGCCGATCATGAGTGGCCTCACCGTCGCTGGATGGCTGCTCCCGTCGCACGACTTTTGCAGGTTGCGCTGTGCTCTCGGCCTGAATCCCGCAATGTATATTTCATGCATAGGGTTTTGCGCGACGATGAGACTTTACTTGGGGGTTTTACGTACGCGTGCGCTAGGCGCTGGATGGCGGTGAGCCATATTGGAATCTGGATCGGTGGTGGGTAATTGCTCGCTACGTAGCCATGGAGGTAGAAGCGGATGTATTACAAAACCAAATCACAATTGAAGCATCATCAGAAACAAGGTATGGACTGTGGACTATAAGTGGGGGATGAATGTTGTCCATTCGATGGTTTGGAGGGCGCCAGAAGGCAGTGAGCGAAGGGCAGTAAGAGAGAGTGTAAGGAGTATGATGCGCGCAGTTGGGTAGAGAATGGCCCCAACCACTGTAACCGCAAAAGTATTAAAGATACCCTTTAAAAAATTTTGGTTGGAAATGGAGTAGTAGATGCATAATCCCAACAATACGGGTTCTGTGGTTATAATGATTGCAGAAACCCGCCAAAGCCACGTTTCTTGACGCGATGAGAAATGGAGCGACCAGCTGGGGATCAGATGCACAAACCCGAAGAGGGCGCCAATTGCTAAAGTGGCCAATTCTGCTTTGCCCCCACTGGGAGTCTTTGCTGCGTAAAACCTCCCTACCCGCATTTTTGTCCCTAGACTATCAAAAGTGAAAGCGAACATCTTCATCAAGACATAAAGTATTGTCAACAGAAGATCAAACAAGAAGTCACCAAAGTCCGTCATATTTTGGCGTACTTTACGTCGCAGCCAGCTCTCCTCCCCGGGCTCGGCCGGTGGTACCACGCAAGGGGCTGCGGGAATTAGAATCCCGGACCGGGGGCCGGTTAGTTAGTCCGGCCATAGGCCGGCCAAAAAAAAAAACTGACTACCCTCTGAATAGGTCCAAATTTGGCTATTTTTACTCAATTTGACTTGTCTGATATGTCCCAGCATGCTTAGGTTTACTGTAATGCTTAAGAAGGTAGTTGAAAGAGCATTTAGATGTCAAAGAGTTATGTTGGAGTGGGTGGCTTCAGCTTTCGAGCTATAAATAGTATAGATTCTCAACACATTCACTGTCAAGACCTAACAGGCGGATGTAAAATTGAGAGCAAATTGTTGGCCCCAGCTGTTGACCACAACGACGAGCACATTGACGATAATCTGGTACATGCAGTCATCGACACAGGTGAATTTCCTTGAAAATTTGAGTACATATACATTAGGACTAATCTACATTTCAGGTAATTGTGATTGATGCCGAAGGCTATGGAACCTGCCCAGATTGCCATGCACGAATACACTGTGGCTCGGTTGGTGCTGCAAATATCACAAAGCGTCATCTGGGAAGTCAGGTCTGCAAATCTACGAAGGCTAAGCAAGATGCAAAAGAAGTGGCATTGAAGAAGAAAAAGTCGCCATTACTCACAAGTTTTTTTGGACGAGCAAACAAACCTACTACAGTTCCCTCGACCATTCCGCGTTCTATGCCCATCCAAACACCTCCTCTGAAACCTAATACAGCTTTTCCAGCAAACCCTATTCCACCTTCGAACGTTTCACTCCCAAAACACATCCCTTTCCTCGAAAAACTACACTTCCTTATACAGCAACTACCGACAAGCATTCCTGAGGCCCTGGATTCCGATAATTTGGCTGTCTTGTCAGGCCATCCCGAGAATATTGATGATCCGAGCTTGGATGCCGACGAACTCTGGGAAAATGTCCTGAATCAACTGTTGAAATCAGTATTTGGATGGGGAGCTCCAACCGAAAAAGACCTACAAAGTGTCATACGTCGTGGAAGGAAGGGCCTGGATGGCTTGTACAGCTTTGTCCGGTACTTTGTGGTCAAACGAGGGGTTAGTGAAGCGTTGTTTGAAGGAAAGCTTGCCTATGTCATCGGCGCACTAGAGAAGATGTGAGTCGGTTTTTGATTCCATATGTATAACATGCTTACTTTTTCAATAGAGTTGAAAACTCCACCATATCCAATAGTGTTCATCCACAGGCACCTTGCAACGTCGCCGAAAAGCCCAATGTACAGATGGTCGAATCTGATGATGAGATTGAAGTTATCGAACAGCCACCAAGGCTCCGGAAGACAAAAATATCAGTCGATCTCTGCAAAGGGTATAAAATGGTACTTCCCGATGGAATGTCACCTTACACATCTTATCCCTTCGCCCTCCATGATATTCTTTCAATTCCATGGGTTCCACAGGCTTCCTGCGAAGGCAACCTAATCTTACGTGCGCGGATGTGTTCAGAGTGGATTGCAAAAGGCACTACGATGTGTCAGTCATGCCAGCAGATAGGATCAATGTCGACTCTCGATGGAATACTCACCCGGCTCGAAAGTGGAGTCCACGAAAATGCCACCTTTGCTTATCATGGCATCAGCGGGCTGCAAGAGCTACTTCGGCGGAAGAACGAGCTCATCGAATTTTACCGGCTTCGTGGACTGAACCAGGCTAGGAAGTTGTTAGGGAAGGTGGCGGCATTGTCAGACCAGAAGAGATTGTTGATGGCGATATCGAGTGGCGAGGTGAAACGTGTTGATAGAGTGATTAGCATCGCTCTTCAGCAGAAAAAGGGTGTTCGGGGAATTTTGGCCTCCGTCACAGCAGCTGCTCAAGGTTACTATCAGCCAAAGAGTTATACGGAAGAAGAGGACATGCGCGCTTTGCTGATATGGAAGCTTTCCGGCAACCGCGTTGCAGAAATCAACCATCGCTCGCAAGGCGCGCCCAGTGTGACATACCTTCGTACCCGATCCATTGTCCCACCTCTCATCCCTTCACCTGGCCAACCAAAGATTCAGGAAGTCCGAAAAAACGTAAAGGCTACCCTCGAAAGTGTCCTGGATGAAATCAATAGTGTGCGTACCGGAAAGGTTCTACACAGCGTCCTTATGTTCGACGAGCTTGCCACGGAAAAGAGGATTCGCTGGGACCCCAAAACCAACAACTTTCTAGGCATCTGTAGACAACATGCACATAAGACATCGTTGGAGTTTACCAATGAGGGTGATTTGACAGAGCTGTTTCGACACATTGACAGTGGTGCTGTGCATTATGCTGGCGAGGTGAGAGAAAGAAACAAGTTTGATCGCTTGATCACTCGTACTCATGATCTATTTTAGGCGACCATTGGCGCACTTGGAATTCTATGCAAAGATAATAGGATTTATCCTGGACGTCCTGTCCTTATATCGGGTGATTGCAAGAATGAAACTGGTCGCCAACACACAAAATTAATAACGACAACTCTTACCGGCGTTGACTCTGAGCAAAAATCCACAAAAATCCGGACTGTTTCAATTTCGACTGACGGTGAAGCTCGACGAGGAGCGTCTGTCATCGAACTCACATTCAAAAAGGAGCTCTCTCCAGAATCCCCTATCTACCCTATGCTTTCTCCGCTCGTTTTCTTGAACCTTCATGTTGGGGATGATGACCTGACCTGTGATAAAGATTGGAAGCACGTCTTCAAACGTTTTCGTAACCTTTTCCTTCGGCAACGCGGGGTTGTTATCAAGGGATTTCGGATTACACCAGATATTATTCGAGAGCATCTTCGATCTGAGGGAAAATCTGCTGATCATATCCGGTCGTTATTCAATCCCGAAGACCAACAAGATGTCAAGCTTGCATTTGATATGCTAAAGGACATCTGGACACTCCCTCGTGTTCCCAGCAACTCGAAACCAGGCTTCTCCGCAGCTCGAGAGGCACTTTGGATGCTTGGAAAACTCCTTTACCACATGGTCTTCCCGTATCTCTGCGTTGATCTCTCTCTCTCCGAGCAAATAGAACATCTCAGTGCTGCAGCCCATCTCGCCATTGCTCTATACAAACTCGGCGGAAAGGACTTCCTACCGACAAACCTTTACATTGATCTTATGCTTATGATCAAAAACGTCCTATTTTGTGTTGCAAAGGCGAAGGCGGATGATCCAAACGGGGAATTTTGGATTATACTACTAGGAACAGACCGCCTTGAAGAACTTTTGGAATCCTACGGACGATGATTGGAAATGATGCAAATTTGGACATACTACAACTTGTATCCCGGCTTTCGAGCACTACAGAAATATCCAATATACTTGCGAAGTATCCTCAATGGGATCGTTCTCCTCGACGGCTCAAACTACCCACGCTTTCCCGACAGTCTACGGAGATTCCTAATAAAGCAGACCACATCAAACCAGCGTCATGGCGGGGAAACGTCAAGGTGAAGGATGTGTCTCTTCAAACATCTTGGAACCGTGGCCGTAAACTGGTGGAAGATGAATGCGAGGGACTTGCATGCATTCTTGCTGACCTTGAGAAGGACAGCGACGTTGACATACTTGCACCCTTTGGAACACTGCTTTTCGATATCCCTCAGGCAGCAGATGAAAGTGATGAGAGTCAGGAAGTATCATTAGCGACAACGGCACCTACAGACATGGCCACCACTGACGCACCAGATAGCGAACCTGCACCAGAAGGTGCACCATATACCGAAGCCGCGGAACTCCGGATCGAGGTTGAAGAGGCATTCGCGGAGTTGATTGATCCACACGGACCACAACCAGATGCCCAGGGCACCGACTCCGATGACGAGATGGCTAGACCACCCCCAGAAACCCAAGGCATCGACCATAAAGTCTTTTTTGAGGGGAAAAAGGTGCTGAAGGCGCGAGCAATCACTTTGTTCAGCAAGTATCGAAAGCGAGTGAGCTCGACAGATCGTCTTCGTCGTGTACAGGACATTGATCGACACATCCAAAACAAAACTGTTAGCCTCTCGAATGCATCACCCTCGCTGTCTGGACCTACCGACGAGGCCGATATCCTCATGATCTCAGACCCTGTCGCAACTCTTGTCTCGTCTGACAGGAAAATTTGGCTATGCATTGGAGAGATTAGTAGTCTCAAGATTGATGGCAATGCAGTGTCTTACCTGAGCCTGGACATGCTCACCGAAGAGACAGTCACGGTATCTTATCAAGTCCTTGGTTTACGACCTGCAAATTCTGATGATGACCCGGATATGATCCATGACTGGAGGACCTATCGGATGGACGAACACTCGTTTTCGATTCCAGGACGGCTGATACAACCTTTGAATCCATCAATGTCGAAAGCGCATAAGCTCGGGCAGAATCCCTGGTATCTTTTCCAAAGTACTGTCCTCGTTGCATTAGCGGCTAGTTTTATGGAACAGCTTTCGAATTCGCACCTCAAGAATGTGCCAAGGCTGGCAGCAAGTAATGAATATCCCTATCGTGAACGTTCCGGTGAGTCGATTTTGATTCATTTGAATCATTGATGGACTCACTTCATTGATACGTGTCAGGCAACGCATGTTTTATTGTAAGCGACAATCTGAACCTGGCAGATCTGGGCAGTGCAGACTGTCCGCGATGCTCGCCGGCTGTAGCATTGGACCTATCTCAAGGTCAGCGCGTGCTAGAGCATATAGGCGCGCACATTCTCCATGAACCCACCGTTCTTCACTCGAGTATGCCTCTCTGTGGGTTGTGCTTGCGTCCAGCACCACTCTGCCAGATGTTCTTGAAGAAAGGAAAAGGTAGCCATGCAAGCCTTACGATTGATCCCGACATGTCAAAAGGATGTCTGATGAAAGTGAAGTTCTCGTACCGTGTTGCATCCGAGTCCACCAATGCGTCTCCGTGCTCCAATGTCCCTATTCAGTGTCCCCGCTGTAGCACGACCGATCCCGCAATCTGGAAATATTTTCTGCGAGTCCATTTTCTAGAGAAACACAAGGACGCACCACTAAAGAAATACGAAGACCTTTGGAAGCTTTCAGACTTTGAAAAGGCCGAGATGAAGCGCATTTGGGCTAGGCGCAGCCATGTGGTTGTTAAGCGTACCAAAAAGGCAGGGAATGTATCGGTGGTCGTGTCTGAAGATCATCGAGCCCAGATCCCTAGAAGGCATGTCAACGGTTTTGTTCAGGCTTCGAAAAAGGGTGTACTGATAGAACTTGGATTAGTAACGACATTCCTGAAGTCGTCGATGGCGAAACAGATACCTTAGCTGCAGAAATCAGTGAGAAACCCTTACCGCCAACGGTAGCGGCAGGATTTGGTCTGCCAGCAGGCGAGGCGCCGGATGAGTTCGCTGTTGACGGCGGCGGTAGTATCATCGACAACGCGATGTTAGCATTGCCGCCGAGTATCATGGATGAGATTGCAGAGGAGACGCTGCGTGAAACGGTGGGCTGGGACAAGGAAAGGGACAATTCGGGAGAAGTGGCGGCCTCAGTGGGAAATTCTGAGGTGTATGGGAATTCCGCAGTAGGCAATGCGGATAACCGCACTGACAACGTGAGTTTTTACATAATTGAAAAACTGAAAAGACTCACAGAAACTTCAAATGGCTACAGGCGAGCTCTCGAGCTTCTGCGCCATCTGCAGAAGAAGAGAATGAGCAGAATATCATTAACGTTTCTCAGAATCACGGACCTGAAATCGTCCAAGATGTTATCAGCACACCAACGGTTGATTTGCCTATCGAGCCGTCGACGGGTGGTCGTTCCAAGCGTAAGCGCATTCCAAAGCAGACGGGGATCGACGCATTGAACGGCTGCCTATGCGGTCAAGTTCTGGATTCGACGCTAGAAGGAATAGTCAGGTGCAAGGTTTCTGGATGTGAAACACAATGGGTAGGTACTTACTGCTGCAATCCTGGCTATAATTCTGACCAAAAATGTTCTGATTTGCTTCCAGTATCATCTTCAATGTGTTTCCTTGGAGTTGGCGCCGAGATACTGGGTATGCGAGGCTTGTGAGGCATCGGGAGGAGGTCGCGGTGGCAAGCGCCCGAACCGTTCGCACTGAGTGACGTCATATTACTATATTTGGACATTCACGTGACTAGTCAGTTAGTTAGTCCAAGTAGAGGCCACTGAAAAAGAAAAACCGACCCCAGGTCAGGTTTTTTAATACCCGCAGCCCCTTGGTACCACGGTCTCTGCGTCTTCGGATGTGGTATTACTAGTACCCGCGGTGCTTAGTTCGACGACACTCTCGCTGGTAGCTCTCCGAGCTTCTTTGCTTTCGAGAAATACTGGTCGGCCAACGTTTTGAGGCTTGTCCCACCATGCAATGTAAGTAATACCATTGAGCATTGCGAATCCCAGTGTTACGACTTCAAGTTCCGTGAGTGGGAGTCGTTGCGACCATCGCGCGATGCATTGCACGACGAACCAGGTCGTTTGTAAGACAATGAATGTCTTTGAGATGGCGTCGCCCTTGCTTCGATCCTTGATGTCTTCTTCGGTGATTCTTGGTGGATCAATGACTTTTTGCTGAATGTTCCATGTGAGTGTTGTTTCGTCTTTATGCCTCCAGTTATGATCAAGAAGCGTCTGAACTGGTCTTCCGCTTTCACAGAGCATGAAGCCACCCATCTGAAGAAAGAATCCATGCGCGAGTGTCCATTGAGGGCTCTTTCCTGCTTTCAATGGTGGCGGTAAAGGAGATTCTTGAAAGATTCCACAGACGGTATCAAAGATAGCTTGAAACCATCCTTTGAACTTTTCCGACAAGGTCCTTGGGCCTGAATCCGTGGTAAAGCCATTGATAACTACGACATATAGTGTTGAGTAAATGATCCTTCTCTGCTCAGAACATTTTGAGACCTTTGTTATACTCATCCATTATTTTTTTCGCGCCCAAGCGCTGCTGTACTGCCCAATAGGTCATCCATTCCGGCGCTAACAAAGCGCATATCATTATTGTCACCCAACGATGGAAGGAATGCCATGCAGAATCTGTTATTGCAGGAATATTCGGGTGGATGGCCGACCAGGTGCACGCAAAGATGGTGGCCAAGCAGCTGATGACGATGTCGTTGACGGTGCGTTGGCCGAAGTGGGACTGGGTGTCGCGGAGATCGAGCGTAGGAAATGGAACGGGGGGCTCCGATGGCAAAGCGAGAGGGACGCCACGAAGGGCGCGAATTAACACAAGAACGAGAAGGACGATGAGCATGTCGACAGGGAACTTCGTAGAGGTGTCGACGTGGACTCCAGTCATATATCCTTGAACATCGGCGTTCAAGGCGGTGATCGACAGTGGAATGCTATGTCCGACCCAGAGATCTTCCCAAACATTGGCTCAAATCTGACATCCGACTCTCACAGATTAAAACCTCCTGTGTGCGTACATGCCACATGCAAGCTATTCATAAAATCTCGCCCATTGGCATCCCCCTACTTGCTTCTCACATGTGTTCCAAAGGCTTCTAAAATTTTCTTTTGACACCGAAATAATATATATCCGTACATGAAAAAAATTCTCCGTACTTTATGATTAGGTCTGAAGAATAGGGAAATCTACGTTGTGTTTTTTAGTGGCTATGTTGCTCGTATGAACGAATAAAGGTGGATTTCGCAATGGCGCAGTACCTATTAATAGCTGACATACTGGCTTCGAGGCCGCCCATATAGGTTAGGTACCCACAACGTCCTGCTCCATAATGGCTGTGCTTAATATCCATCGATCCTATTTTGAATGTGGGTAGCAATGTGGACGTCAACGCACATGGTTTTGTAGCACCGGGGGACAGATTGTACAGCATACACTTTTATTGCAACTATGTTCGCTTTTTTTTAAAACTTTATAGCATCGCTTTCTAATGAGAACATCTATGGGCTCTAGTCTCTAGACGGTCTTCATGACTCTAATCAAAGCTGATTATACGTAGCAATTCTGATTCCGAAGTAATCATTCTTCATCACTATTTATTGAAATCGACATTCGAGAAGAACAATTTACAATTTTACATCGGAGCTAGATACGGAAGGAATTTACGCAAAGCAAGAAAGCAAGAAAACAAATGAAAAAAAACGAGGACTGAATATACTATACATACATATAGATGCAAAGGAAATCGTGATTCGCGGGCACTGCATCGTCTCATCCTTCACAACGCCTGTCTTTAACATGCCAAGTGGCCCAATAGCCAGAGCCACATTTGCTTCCCTGTTCAATAATAAATGCAGTCGTTAATAGCATGTCTAACGTCAAAATGATCATTGCCTGAAGGCGACTTACATGGCATTCAGAACAGAACGCGTCTGGCCCGAGAACGATGTCGGGAGGGTAGGTCGCACTGGGCATGGTCGAGCAGATTGCCTTCCAATTGTCGAGTTCGGAGATGTGGACTAGTTCGCCATCGTATCGCTATGGAAGGGAATGCAAGTTAAAAACAAGGAAATAAAATATGGCAGGGGAAGTTTACTCACACGAAGTGTTCCTTCACAGCCCTGTCATCAACATATGAGCATTATGGTAATTGAGGTGGGTCGAGAATACAATCGTTACCTTGTCCACAATTTGGCCCCAGGTAGCGGTACATTCTGGCTCGATGAAGTCGACTTCCCAATGACCAGTGACTTTACCACAATAACCCTGAAACGAATCAAAGTCATTCAGTAATGACTTGTTTTTTCAATGAATTACGCTTACTTTGTCTTCACACTGCGAAGGAAGTAATTCCCTGCCGTGAATATGGGCCGACTTCGCCCAACATTCGTCGACCGGATTGACGCCCAGCGGGACATTGCCGAGGACAGACGTATACTCCCTCACGCCGTAGCGCATGCACTGCCCCGGCTCCAGTCCGCGCCACTCGATCCCGCGCCGCTTTCTCTCCATCTCCTCCCGCTCCCGCCTGTCCACGTCTTCTCTCTTCCTCCGGTCCGCGAGCCAGGTGTGTCTCTCTGCGTGCATGTCGGCGACCCAGTCCCGATGCTGTCGCTCCTCCTCCGCCCACGCTGCCCGGGCGTGGGTCCGCTCATACGCATCGACGGGCGTCTGGACGACGTATCCGAGTACGAAGAGTAGGATGCCAACGGCGATGAGGTATGGCGCGGGTCTGCCGCGCGCGCGCTCATGCGGGCCCTGCGCCACGGGCGGGGGGCGACCGGTGTCCGCTGCGGCGCCGTACCCCTGCGGCGGGGGCCAGAAGGGTGCGCGTTCGTCGTTCGGCCACTTTCTATTACTAGTTTTTCTGTGAAGCGGGAACTTGTTCATTGAACGATTCGACGGCTCAGAACTGACTGGCGAACGCACCTGGGACTGGCAGCACCGCATTCCATGATGGCCTGATGGAATTGTGTACAGGGTTGGTGCAGGCAATGTCTAAGGAGGGTGTCGTTGAAGCGTCCGCCTCATCGTGGGAGGCAGTGCGGCGGGCGCTTAAAAATAGGCGTCACGAGGAGACCACGTGCCCACTATACTTTATTTATTCCCACTACGATAGAATTGAGTAGGGGCCTTCAATAAGAGCGCCTTCCCTTCCCTTCCCTCGAGTACTCAATGTATGTGTATTGCTCGGGTCATTAAAGTGCGGAAGGAGATCAAGATGGTAAAGGATGGGACGGCGAGAACCTGGCACGATTCAGGCGCGAGACGTGCCCGCAGCCGCACAGGTTGCTTTCCTCTCCTATTTGGTCCCATTGTTTCACATGAATGCCGCAGAATCCCTGGCTCAACGTCTGCAGTACCATCCACCATTCCTCATCGACAAGCTTGTGAGCTTGTGTCACGCGATCGACTTTCTATTCAGCCAATGCGCGAAATGTTTCAAAGAGTAGTGGTTCGTGAAGCTCCACTCGTAGCGGATTTGCTCGAAAAGGGCGCCTAAAGCACAACAAGTGAAAATGAATTGTAAGTAGGACGGAAAAGTCCACGGGGAAAGTTGTATCCCCTATAATGACTTTCGGCGAAGGACGTTGAAAGAGAAGATAACAGAGAAGGTCGAATTAAATGAGGCGGAGGGTCGGAAGGGGGGTGGACAAAGCAGATGGTGCAGGAAAAACAAAACTGGCGAGTAAAGATACGAACCTTCTCTCGCCATCCCATGCACTGGCGTACTTACATAACTCGAAGGGCGACTTGCGAATTCGGGTCGTCGGACTGCGCTTTCTGGATTAAGACGCGAAACAACGAAGCCTTGGGATGAACTCACCACGTTCAGTATCGCTCTGTAGAGTAATATTTACTTGAGGGCTCTCAAAAAATGACAAATTTTGAACACCTCAAAGAATACCCAATAGTATAGTCCTGGGCCTCGGCTCAACAGACAATCAAATTGGAGGTCAGGACTTTGAGCCTTGGATGGGACGCGACGTGGGTCCAGTCTCGCGCCACGAACATGAGGACTTCGCAACTGGGCTGTTGGACTGTGTTCCTCGATTTCACGATTTCAGGCCGGATCAGGAGAGACGCGCACTATATGGGACGATATCTGACACCTTGCTTATAGTCGACAACTGAAAGCGCCACCATGAGCTCCGCAAGTCACCATCAATCCCCCAGAATATGTAGCGTCCGAGGATGGAAGGATCGAAGAGGTCCTCGAGGTATGTCGACTGTGATGTATAATGGAAGAGGGCGAGCAAAGAGGATATACAGTGGACGGACAGCGTGAAAGTGGTCGTTCTACGTGGATGTGCTGGCGTGCTGGGGTAACTCCATGCATTCTAGCTGTTAATCGTCGTATGGGAGATGGAGATTGCGCAAAGATTGCGCTGCGCGTGTATGGGGGGGAGTTGCGCACCAACGGAGTCGGGCCTGCGCCCCCTGAGTCCTGACGCATTCGTGGTATGTATGGCCACCACTTCATTTGCGATGCAGAAGCTTTGCGGTTGCCTCTGCAGGTCGGACCGTGTTGTACAAAGGCACGACCAGTCGTACTTGTGCTCGTCGTGCTTCGGGCTTGTCGTAGATGACAGCGATAGGTACGTTGAGATAGGCTGCGGCCTCGTAGGTATCATAGCTGGCGAGGAGTCTTCGATATTGTCCAGTGCGCGACGTACGGCCTGGGCAGCGTGGAGGGACGAATAACGCTGGAAAACCCCCTGTCAAAGGCGGTGTTGACGAAGTGCGTTCTGAAGGGGCGGTTCTGCTCGCTGTCGCGTCAACACTAAAAAAGACGTACATGGTCTAAAAATCACGCACCTGGTTGATTACACCGTACGCTATTCCCCCTCCTCCACGATCACTGTTGAATTGGGAGTGATGGCAATGTCGTTAGCACCAGCGCCAGTGAGAGGAAAGTCGGCGACGTTGATGAAGATGCGAAGTGTAACCTTGGATGCGGAGAAGCCGATCATAGCAACGTAGAGGTCCTTGGCTAAGGCTAGTGATGTGCGGGCTCGGGCTGGGCTCAAAAGCCCGGGCTTGGGCCGGGCTACGAGGGGCTCAGGCCTCTCGATATCCAAAGCCAAGCCCGATGTTTAGGCTTGGGCCGGCTCGGGCTGGGCTTGGGCTAAAGCCCGGGCTTTTCAGTGAGAGCGGCTGCAGCACATGGGCCACCCCCCAAATAAGCGTCTGCACACCGCAGGAGCTGTAATACTACAGTTCCCTTGTAGGTGCAGACGGTTAGACATGGGGGTGGCGGTAGGGTGATCCTGTGTGCTGTCCATCATCCGTCCGTCCTCATTTGGCCGTGTCAGGCGGTGCATGGCGAAGAGACGTGCACGTCGCGGAAGGTGCATGCCCGTCGCGGCGATTGAAAAGGGGTGTTGAGGTTTGTCCGTCGTCCGTCGTCCGCGAGGCACGCTGTCGATTACCCAGCCGTCGTCAGCACACACACCTGTTGTCCACCCATGCTGCATCCAGCCGCGTTGTTGTCCAGCCGCGCCGCCTGTCCAGCCACGGCGGCGTCCACGTCGTTGCCTACGTGAATGACCATGTCATTGTCCACCGTCATTCGCATCGTCGTCTGCCCTCTTCTGCGTCGTGATCTTGCCACGTCATCGTCCGCCGTTATCCAGATCGTAATCTATGGTGTCGTCCATGTCGAGCAAGGCAGCGAACCCACATCCCTCATTGGAGGGGAGGGGCGATGGGCGGGTGGTGATGGTACATGATGGGAGCGAGGGAGCGCTGACAGTCAAACAATGAACATTATCAACGAACCTTGATTGATGTCACTTCAAGCGGAGCTTGAATTTTCGAATATTCGGCGACAACATTTGCAAGGTCAAACTTTGTAAATGCTGTCACTAAATTGACTTTCAGTCCTTGATATTTTCCTGAGGTATATATGTGGTAAAAGCCCGGGCTTGAGCCCAAGGCTCGGGCTTTCTGAACCCCCAAGCCGAGCCCAAAGCCTGTAGAGGCCCTCTAATGGGCCGGGCTTGGCTCGGGCTTTTCCGGGCGGGCTCGGGCGGGCTTCGGGCCTCAAGCCCAAGCCGGCACATCACTAGCTAAGGCTATGTCGATAAAGAGGCGGGTTTCGAGGAAGGGGCACCCTGCTTGCTGTTCGTTCAACACCTCGCAGATGTATGTAATTTTACATAAATACACACCATTGAAGACAACATTTGTCCTTCCAGCCACTATAGCCCTCGGAACCTTCGCGAAGAGGCACAGCGTGTCAGACCTTGCGAATTTCGACATTCCTGATGGACGTGAGGCGGAGCTCGATGGAGCGGAGGGTGGCCATACTCCTGGATCGATGAAACGTCTCCTTTGTCGCTTCTCCGAGTGATCTCGACGCCGTGACAATCCCGATTCGTACTGCGTTCCCCAGTCTCAGTCTCATTTCCTACGATTCTAGTCGTGCAGGCGAAGCAGCCTCGAATACGATTTGCTGGGAGTAGGAACTTGCCCACATGAGTCGCCCGTTCGCGAATAAGTGATTGTATTGCGGTTGTGATGGAGGGAGTCGAACTGCGGGGGAGTCGAACTTCGAAGGGAGTGGAGAAACAGCGATGCAGTGTGGATGGGACGTGGCGAGCGGGCATGGGTAGGCTGTGGTTGAGGGACGTTTTATGAGAGCGGCGGGCTGTCGACACCCTGCAGGTCATGGAAGGGGATGAATGATGCGCGTAAGGATGGATGGAAGGAGGACAAAGCGAGGGGAATTGGGAAGGAGTCCGAAGGACGCGCCGGCGGTGCCGTGGCCCAGTGCGCGAGCATGTCACCTGATGAATAGCACCCAGCACGGCCCCGTCCGCGGCATCTCCAAGCTCCAGGAGGAGGAGCACGAGCGCACGGGCAACTATGTCCCCGAAGTCTACGTCCCCGAGGTCTCCGCCCTCGACACGTCCGCGGCCGGCCTCGAGGTGGGCGGTGCGTCGTGCACAAATTTGACAAAGTGCATTGCTTGCTTAGCACCCTATAATCTACGCAGGCGCTCCTCGACTCCCTCAACTTTGACTCCATCTAGGTCAATTCATCAACCCCTGTGCTCGCGGTCCCCGAGCGCGGCCAGCGCGGCGGGCACAGGACTGTCCCCGGCGCTGGCCGGTCATGAGTGGCTCGCCGTCGTTGGATCGCTGCTTCCGTCTTGCGACTTTGCGAGGCCGACCCACGACGCTCGCGGCTGAGATACGCTTGAGGCGGGAGGAGCGGGGTGGGCCGCTTATTTGTTTGATATGCATAGGGGACAACGTCCAAGTGGTGTAAACATAGGCCGGTGACCGTCCCCTCTAAAAGAGGAAAGTCGACCTCCGGAGGAATCCTCGATAGAGGGGCCGGTATAAGTGAGTCAAAATTAGCAGAGAATTGCAAAGGCTCCACTATTGATGGCGGCATCGTCGGCATTTTTCTGAAAATTCCTTTTGCAGAAAGGTAAGCACATGAGCAGTCGCGCCGGTTTCTGCCGCACGCGCGCGCGCACTCCTTAGTGTAGCTTTAGATATCTCGCTCTCATTCGCACTCGCTCTTCGACAGTAATAATAATATGCTGAGCAAAATTTTAATAGCTGTTGAACACAAGTATATCTGAATAAGTAGAACTTTATTAACCACCGTGCCTTGATCTAGATACGATACAGACAATGTATACAGCACAATCCCCGTACGCAGCGCTCCCTCACGTAGACAAGCAATCACCATCCCAGTCCTCACACCGATGCCCCCCAGACAATCCCGGGTGTGTGCCTATTCGCCCGCGGTACATCGTCAGCGTCGACATCCATGGAGGGTACCTACAGCGTAAACCGTGCGCCCCATCTGATCTGACGAACGTATTCACTCCCCTGACCGACGGTGGATCTGCTGCACCGTCGTGAATTGATGGGCCATGACAGGCAGGTGGGGCCGCCCTACGGCACCCAGACCGACTGTGCGGAGCAGCGGGATGTACCATCGCAGACGAGATGGACGGAGCGCTGTGCGGTGCATGAATCGCCCGTTTGGACGAATGGATAGGCGGGGGTGGGGTGTTTTCGATGTCGGACGCCATGTACGCAAGGAATAGCGCTCGAAGGTTCGAGCCAGCGGCAACGGACAGCTGCCAGAACGATAGATGTCAGTAAGTACACTGTGCCCCGTGGAGCAACGCAATGACACGGAATGAGAGGGGTGTACCACTAATGAGCGCGCGCGTGTGCGGCATTCCGGCGCGTCCGCTCGCGTGCTTATTTTTCTTCAAAAGGAATTTAAAGAATAATGCCGATGATGCCGCCATCAAAAGTGGGGCCTTTGCAATTCTCTGCAAAATGTTTCGCAATTAAACCAGGCCCTCTATCGAGGATTCCTCTGGAGGTCGACCTTCCTCTTTTAGATGGCCTGGTCACGAGGCTAGTGTAAACAAACCCTGCATCAGCATTTTCCCCGGAGCACGTTAGTCTTCCGTGAAGTTCGAATTTGCCGGGATGACCTGTGACCTGCGACCTCTTGGCATCGGCAAGCCTCGGCACTGGCGGCCTCTGGTCCAAACACCCCAATACTGACATCTTATCAGCTTCCCAATTCGCACTACTCATTTAGATTAACAAAGTCCTACCTAGATTAACAAAGCTACATTAACAAAGTCTTACCATTCGCTTCCCCGCCCATCTTGCCATTCTTTATTTCCTCCCCTTTATCTACTTCAATCAAATATGTTTTTTTATCAATGATTACCCTTTTCTCTCTTTTGCCAGTATATAAAAATAATATCCCAAAGAAATATCAGTCACAAAGGCCAGCCAGAAACAGAAAATGTGCGCACTCTTGGGCAGTCAGACGCGGAGTAGCTTTTGCTTACCCTAAACACATTGCGTCTTTCTGCGAAAAAAAACTCTGCCCAAGCCCCAACCTCTACCTTTATTTGCCCAACACTAGAGCGATGGCAGAGCCCATTCTCATAAATCCTCCCAATTTTAATCCTCGCCCAGCACCCAGCAGCCAGTGTCTTACTTGTGGGATGCTTTCTCTTGGAAATTTGCAACTCTGTACCAGTGGAGAAATTCGGAACTATGGACGATGGTTCCAAAAAGTAAGCCTAACTCCCTTTTTATTAATTACTTTCTCATTTATAATTGCAAGTGCATCCATCAAAATTTTACCGGGGGCATCTGTCCTGGGTATAAATGGCATGGGCCGGAAACGTCAGTGGACCAAATCAGCCCAGACGCCCAGTTATACATAGCCTACCGAAAAAGCCTTGAAGAAATATCAGCGGGTACCACCATTCCTTGTGGGGCTCCCAACTGCCAAGCTGTCACCTCAAAGAACCCCAGGCCTGCAAATCGCCTATGCCAACGCTCCGTAGTTTGCTGTTCTCAGTGCTGTCGCCGTCGGGGAGGTTGTAAAGTCCATAAAGTAAAAGGAGTTGAATGTCTCTCCCAGACTTTTTCTCAGTCTCAGGTATGGTGCCTTTTTATTTATCCTACCGTATATTATATAAACTAAAGAACGCCTCCCATCTGCTAGGAAAATCCACCTGCTTCTGCTTCTGGCCTGGACAGCTCTACCACCATCTCAGTGTCAGCCCCCACCAATGCACCCCCAAGCCAATCCCAGCATGCATACGCCCGTCCACTTGATGGCGCCTATGGAAGTGCTTGGCAGCAAGCTCAAGAGGACCGCCGAAAAAATGAGGAGAGGGCCAAGCTGCAACAGAGAGCTCAGGAACAAGCCAACAATACAGTACAGATAGTTCTTTGGGCCAAGGTAAGCAAATTTATTGCTCAATGCGGATAACTAGCTACCTTCTCATTTACCATATCAGGAAAACAATGCACCTATTCGGTGCAATCTGGTGACGGACCAACCAGGATATCTTTATCCCCAGCGCCATGAATATCTGATGAATAGCCTTGGAAACCCAAAACAGATCTCATTCCTGGCCACTTGGCCAACTGTAGACTGGATTGTTCAAGATGTCGGCGTGCCCATCATTGTCAACAAGGGTTCTCGGATTCTCATCCATGACACTTCCTTCTCCAAATCCAGCTGCCTTTTTGTTGACAAGGAAATTGCGCTCCTTCTGGACCAATCGGGAATGCCCTTCCAAGTCCCTCAGAGCCAGCACCTTGCCTGTAAGCCCCCTTTCTACGAGCCCAACTCCGCTCCTGCCCTGCTCCAGACTGCACCTCCAAATAATGTCTTTGAGTACTCCGCCTCTTCCATGGGCACAGACTCCGCACCCTTGTGCTTTCCCAGAGTTCCTAGAACCATTCGTCCCCTTCCATTTCCTAGGACCCGCATTTCCGAAATGGTGAAAGGCCTCAAGGATACCATGCTTCTGAAAGGCGAAGACCAGCTGGCTGCTGCTTTCAAGAGAGCTTTTCCAGACTGCGCTTACGGCCAAACCTCTCTCAAAACTGCCAGGAACTTGCTTTGGAGGGCTCTTGAGATAGGAGGGAATAAACTCATGGAAGATTACATTCGACAAGGGCAAACTGAGAAGGGCTTATGGAAAACCTTCAAAGACGATGTCAATGGTAAGCCTCGTATTCTCCTTACTTCAATTGTTATTTATCTTTTCCAATCAGCATTGAATCCTTCTAAGGGCGTGAAGCTCTTTATTACACCAGAGATGAAGGCTGCTCTTGCATCGCTCGATACAGAAGCTGGATTACACCCCAATTCAACCTCTAGTCCCTCCAACTCTTCTATGTCCACAAGCTCGCCTCAGACTTCCTCCACTCAACAGTCTCCTCCTGCACCCCACTGCCCTACCAGCCCTTCCGGATCAAGCTCAAGCGATGAAGAGCCTGAGGAAGGAGAGTATGACGTCCTATCCAAGGTGTCGTTTGAGGAATACCAGTTGGTGGATGGGGAGATAACCTCAGTTCTGGGGCCTCTTGAGCACAGGCGTACTTATGAAGGACTTTTGGGCATGCAGTCTATTGCGAAGGGCAGTGTAAAAGAGGTTTACATGGTGCGCATATATGGCTAAGATATCAGCATCTCTTTCCTAATGACTGGCATTATTAGATGATCTGTCGCTACCAAGGGACTGCAGACAGAACCTACGCTCTCAAAAAAATCCATACGCCCAGCGCATGGTGTGAAGAACACAAAAAATCTCTTCTTGCTTGGTATGAAGGGGAGCGAATGGCACAGTGCTACTTTTATAGCCTGGCTTTCAAAGCCAACATTGCTAGAATGAATGTGTCCCTTCCCTGTCATAAGTTTCTTGCTTTTCTCTCAGTAATAATCAACAGGCTTCAATCCTCTTCTTTTATAGAGTTCGAGGTGCTTCAAACGTCTCTCTTGAGCTCCGATCATCCTCAGTGGAGTTCCTGTGTCGTTCAGCCCATGGCTAGTGGGAAGGGCTTTACAATGGTATCCTTGATACGCATGGCTGCAGTTGAGGTCCTGGAAGCCTTTTCTCATTTTTCCTATGAGTTCAGCGATAATTCCTTGGTCATGGTTGATTTTCAAGGTAAGTCATCATCATCCCATGTTTTATGCTGTCCAGTGTCCTAACCTGCCTCTAAGGCCACCTCCCAGTGGGAGGATCACTCGTGGTTTCAGACTGCGTCACTCACTCAGTTGATTCGAAGTAAGCTATTTCTTGTTTACATCTTGGAAACTGTTGCTCAATCTCTTTTATCCAACAGCCCAGAACGTGCCGAAAAAATGTACATTGGAAATCTCGGTCACTTAGGCATCATGCGCTTTCGCACCATGCACAGCTGCAATGACATCTGCAGTGCCCTGGGGTTGAATGCCCTCTAGGTCTAGTTGTTGCAGGTTCTCTCTTTACTTAAAATTTGCTGAATCCTGATATAAAACTGCGAAATAACTCGCCCTTTCTTACTTTGTTGATATAAACCCCAGCTCATACAATATTACTCAGATGTAAAAAAAAAAAAAAGAAGCCAGAAATATATTTTTCCTTTGATGATACAGATACAGTGTGCCCAAGAAGTACAGAAGTGCAGCAGACGCTCGTCGTGGTGCGCAGCCCAGCGATCATAGGGTGAGCGTCTTCGTCTTCATCATGCGCGATGTTGTTGGTGTGAAGCCATTCATTCCTCCAGGATGCTCAATGCAGGAGGCGAGCTGTGAGGACAGGCGCGTCCAGTGACGGGAGGAGCTGCAAGGCCAGGCGGCCATCGAAGACGTGCCGATGAGGGAGGCAGTCGTCGTCGAGCTTGGGCGGTGGCTGGGAGGTTGCCTGGCTCTGCGAGGCGTTTTCGGAGGCTCCGAGACTTCTGGAAGGTGCGTGGATTTGTGAGCAGTAATGTTTTCTAATGATGCACATGCGGCAACACACCTGCTTAGCCCAGCGACGCGGCGGCTTTGCCTTTCGAATTCATGCCGCCTTGCCTTGGGGGTCCGTTAGGAGGTGAGGTGCCGACGTCAGACGCAGAGGGCGCGAGGGGCGCCAACGTTGGACCCAGAGGGCCGGGTGCAAGGGGGGGAGCTCAGCTTGTTCAGCGACCGGAGAAGACGCAGCCGGCCCGTCCGTGCAGCTGCAAGCGCTCGGCGCAGCGAACGGCGACCGAGGGCGGCTGTCATCGTCGTCGCGCTGGGGCGGCGATCATCCCACTGCTACGCGTCTTTGTCAGGTCGAATGCTTCCTCAGCGGGGAAGGCGCTCACCGCTCCCATTCCCGCACATCTCCGCACAGCCTTCCGTTGGGGTCCGTTGTGGAATTCGGCGCGGCGCGGCGGGCTACGTGGGCGCTTGGGTCGGCCGGCGCCCTCCCTGGCGTTGCCAGAACGAACTGCACGGCGGCACTCCGCGAGCTGTTGTGGTTGGCGGCGGGGGAGGGTCGCGGCGTGTTTGGCGCGTTCGCGGACGGGGTTGCGGCGTGTGGTGGCTGGCTCCGGCGGGGGAGGGTCGTGGTGTGTTTGGCGCGTTCGCGGACGGGGTCGCGGCGTGTAGTGGCTGGCTCGTCCCACAGCAGACTGCACGGCGGCACTCCGCGAGGCGATCTGCTGTGGGCTGAGGTGGGGTGGGTGCAGGAAGCAGGCGCGCGACGCGTCTCATTTAAACAAACGATTCGACGCGTGATCAACGACAGCACGTGAACGTCACATGATGCCTTGCATGTCGCCGTCGCGCCCGTTAATTCCTGTCTTGCCCCTTAATTCCCTTTGAACCAACGCCCGAAGAAACTCACCTATCGCAGCCGATGTCAGAAGGGAGCGAGGTACGCCAGCAGAGTCGCTCTTTTTCTAGGAACTCAGCTAATCAGCCATTCTGAATGCATAGGTTGCTGGCAGCCTTTTGCTGGTCAGATGCCAGTGTCAGCTATTGGGGCTGCTCACTCAGTACCTACAGGATGCCAAGGCTGCAGGAGTCGACATGGATTCTGACCAGCGCGACCTCGCAGACGTCTCTGATTTCGATCGCTCTCACCTCCAGGGCGTTTTCATAGAGCCAAACGCACCGCATGCCGCATCTCTTTCGGTAGCACCCAGCCATGAAGAAATATTCCAGGGCGATTCCGAGTCTTCTTCCAGGCCAAAAAAACGTGCTAAAGCCTACCGCCTCCAGGCTGGAGAAGGAGAGAGTTGGAGGTAGGCTTCAGAACCCCCATTCTCACTCGCAGTGACTGTGCTTGCTAAAATCTGCATTTTCAGCTCTCTTTTGCCATCTTCACAAAAACTCAGAGCACCTCTGAGTCCCCTGTTGCCAGAACCTCTGCTTTTGGTGGCTCCATTCCTCCCAAAACTACGCCAAGGCCAAAACAGAAACAGAAGCATGTTCGCAGCAAAGCCTCGAAATGCCCTCGCGGCGGCGCTGCCATCCGCGAAGCAGGGGGCGACACATTCTTGGCAGACACGCGGCGTCTGTTGGCAAAGTGGATTCGGAAAGGCGACATCTTTCGCACAGAGGCTTACACGGTCCTCCTCAATGGCAAGCATGTATCGACAGGATGGCATGGCCTGAATCCCTCCCGCCGAGATCGTGCAGAAGTGCGAAGGGACTACCTGAATGGTTCCATTGTGGACACCGTAGCTATGTTCTTCCCAGTGTATGCAGACCTGTGAGTGTCTCATATCCAATTTTAATTCCTTTAGACTAAATCGTCTTTTTTCATAGCCTACGCCCGGCCATTCTTCTTGACGCAGACTCGCGCATCTTTTTGTATAGGACCACTCAATTCCATTGGCTCACGCAAGCTAAAGGACCGTTCCACCAAGCTGTGAACAAACTTCTTGGGGACTCTTTGAACTCTGCAAAGGTGCGAAAAGCAAATGCGCGGGGTGAGAGAGGTCCGCACTTTCCTTGTATTATAGAGCACCATAGACAATATGCCACAGTAAGTCTCTCTCCTGGGTGCCTGGCTCTTTGATTCCAATTAACGAAGGCCTCCCTCATTATACAGAAACCTGCTCTGACTCTGTGGCATCGTCAAAACATGGATAAAGCCAATGAGTTTATAAAGGATCCCTTGATTCAAAAGATCACGTAAGTCCTGCCTTACTATGGAGCGCTCTTGACTGATCCTTGGAGCAGAGAGCAAGTTTCTGGCATCGTGAAGCTGGTTTTCCCTGGCGTTGCAGAGCGATTTAACAAATCGGCACAGTGGCACCAGGAAGTTTATGGCATTACGCCAATCTTTGGACTGTTTTGGAACCTGTGTATAAATGGGCTTTTTCCCAACCAGGAGCGCATCCACTGCCTTCCACATGCTGATTCAAAGAATATTGTAGGAGTCTGCGTCCTTGTGATCTATGAAATACCAGGTATTTTGTGCCAGACTCCTGGTCCAAATCACACTAACTTAGCGCGCTGTCATAGGAAAGAAATTCAATCACTCAAAAAGGTCTTGGCTGGTCCTTTGGGAAGCAGGCATAGCGATTCAACTGCCTCCATGGGTCATTGTAGCCTACCCATCAGCTCTTATCTACCACTTTAATTTGGACATTACCAGTGAGTCCTGTGCTGTCTATCAAATTGGGTGTTCTCTCATGCATGCTTATTTCAAGATTTCAGATTTGTGACCACTGAAGGGGATGAGAGGCCAACTCCTGAAAACTCGACTCCCATTGAAGATGGCGATGATGAGGGCCGCGGAGCTTGGTCTATTTTAACCAGGCATCCATGTATAGGTCTTCAGAAACGAATAGCGGGACACTCTCAGAGGCCAGACGCAAAGGACATTCTGGCAAGGTAGACTATGGGGCTTCTGTAGAGCAGGCATTTCTTGATCTAGGCGCTTATATCCCACTTCAAAATCCATAAAAATATAATTTGCTTTTCTGCGCATCATTACTATACCCTACTGAGGAGGGAAGATAGCCTGATCTGGAATAGTCCAAGGGCCCTGTTTTTTTGCCTGTAGCTGTTTGATAGTGTAATTGTTTTTGCGCCGGACCATTTCATCAAGAAAGAAGTTATATCTGACTGCCTCCATGTCTCGAAGAATGGATTGAAATCCACCCAGCCATACGTTTGTCTGCTCACAGATTGACATATTAATCCTCCATCTCCCATTCTCTATAAGCTCTGGAAATGCGGCAGGGTTGCAATGCCTTTGACAATAGGTATCGGTGAGCTTGTGCTTGGATGTGAAGTGGAATGCATCAACAGGCTTGCCAGTGTTTGAGAAATGTTCATCGTGGGTTCGGTTGAGATGGGCGTGAAGCTGACAATTGTTGTCAAATACCAAAAATTCGGGGGTGGATTGAGGCGTTGGAAAAACAGCCTTCGCAAAGGCCTAGCAAAAGAATCAGATAAGCAGTAAGAGAATTAGAAAGAAGGAATTACGCACATTGACGGCTGAGACTGCTTCCGATCCAAAGAAGGTGGCCCTAGCAAGAATAACACCACAAGGGCGCATCATGACCTGTTCGTTATGAGTGCGCCTTCTTCCAAAGAAAGCGCGTAGCTTCCGATTTCCAGCTTCTGACTTCCCTTCACACTCAGCAGAAGTATCAGAAGCCTCACCAACAAGAACATGGAATGTGTCTCCATCTTGTGGCAGAGTAGCTTCAACCAATGCTTCAGTATCGTCTAGAGAGCTTGCTAAATCTTCAGTAGTCTGAGACAATGAGTCAGAAGATACTGAGATCTCTGCTTTCTTGAGACGTTCACGAAGCTTGAAAATTCCGTTGCCATGCTTAAAGTATGCCTTTTCAAGAGTGCGGTGGCCAGAATTGGAGCAAGTACGGAATCCTGCTTCTTGCATTGCAGGACAGTTCGTGACAGCGCACTTCAGATTGAGATCGTGGTGTGTGGAGCAAAAGCGATGGCGGTTGTTAATCAGGGCCTCCTTGCAGTCATGTACCGCGCAACAAGGGTGACCTATGGTGATGCCATCGCAAACAGCTGCTTGTATTTTTACTATAACAATTTATTAGCTTAAGAAAGAAGATTAGTGAAGCTAAATACCCATGGCTCCATTTTTGTCTTCAAAGACTAGAAAGCATTGGTCACAGGCATGAGTGTACGCCTTTTGGCCTGTTCCCTCCATCCGCTTGTTGCGCTCTGCGAGTGCTGCCTTCAAACGCTGACATTGTGAGGGTTCGTCATGGGACAGGACAAGAGTTGCTTGGTGCTTCGCTTTATCAAGTAATAGAGCATACAAGAAAAAACCATTGAGAACGTGCTTATCTTGCAGCTCAAGGCTCTGCCAGATAGGTGGAGAGTTGTAAAGATTGGAGGAGGTATTTAAGTATGCCTCAGGATTGTTGAGAATATGGCATTGATGTGGACCGATCGATTCATTGTAAATTCTTGCGCAATTCATGGCTGATAACCTAGCAGGAGTTGGTAAGAGACACTTATCAAAATTGGTTGAGATCCCACTTGCCATCCATGCACGTTCATTGAAGCAAAAGACTCCAAAAGTTCGCAGTCAAGATAAAAAGTCTCTGATGCTTGGATCACTTCAGGAATTCCTGAATAGTAGGTTCGTGTGGTGGTCTTCTTGTGGACAAAGTAGTTGGGATAGTAACGTGTATGGCAAGCTATGTATTAAGGAAGATGTGGGATTAGAACAAAGTAATCAAGAGTATACTCAAGTATTACTCACCACGGCAGTATAGGGACGTAGTATAGATAGGCAGTGCACCCTCTCTTAAAGTGAATAGTGTGGCCTTATGCGTTGAAGGGTCTGTCAAGGTTCTTAAACCTTCAGAATTCCCAAAAGGACGACTGTTATCACAGCCATGTCTTAAACAGACTCTAGTAGGCGGGTATTGATGGCGATATGCTGGCATAAGAGCCTAAGCACCTCTGGTAAGGGACAAGACTAGGATCAGAAGCGCACTTACATAGGTTAGCTGCTAATGCATTTTTATTGAACAAAGAGATCTCTGCCTGATGAAGCCCAGTGCCATTGGAGGGGGAGGCCCAAATATGATCCTTCAGTACAGTCCAATATTGATGGATCGTGGCATTGTTCTCTTTTAGAGCGAGAGATAGAAGACGCGCCACAGCATGGGGCAGTTGCTCTGGTGGCAACCTAGATTTGAGTAGGCCAATTTCGATGGATGGGCGAGAAGTAGACTGTCCACGGGCCGGGCCGGGCCAGGGCCGGCCTGTTTTTGCTGGCCCTGGCCCTGGCCCTCCGGGGCCGGGTCGGCTTGGTGTTGGCCCTGGCCCGGGGCCACGCGGCAAAACGCGGCACGCGACCGGTATTTGCCGGAGCGCCGCTTGAATCGTTTGTTGACGCGCTGACGCGTTCACATTGACCTTCATCCAATGAATCACCTCGTCAAGGCACCCAGCGCCGCCCCCGCAGCACTCCAACCAACGCCCCACACCGTGCAGGATGCAAGAGCATAGGATTGGAGAAGTGGGAGACCAAGGGAAGACCCGGGGAATGGGAGATCCACAAGGTACGCTCCTTGCAGCCCAACTTCTTCTCCCACTGACTACACCCTCCTTCCAGACGTTCGAAGCGTCGCCATCAGTATGCACGATGGCATGATGTGCTGCGCGGCGTGCACCCTGATTATCAACCACCACCCCGCGGCACGGCACCATGGCGGTCAGCCACCAGCGCGGTAAACGCACCTGCAGCAGGACCACCAACAATGATCACAAGCCACCACCCTTCGTACGTTCTACTCTAATCAATCTTGCTGTGCTAACAAACACTCGCCACCCTTCCAGCACAATGACACCGACCTCTTGCGTCGTAGAACATTGACCGCGAGCTGTCGACTAGCGCCACGGGAGCAACCAACGACGGTGATCGACACCACGAACATCCACGATGACGCGAATATGCGTGATGGACGACGCGCGGGATGTGCGACGTGGCGCGTGTCTCGCACCTCGTCCAAGAAAACGGCAGTGCATGCGGCGACTTCGCCGCAGGACAAACAACCGCGTCCGCGACCACGAACGACTGTGCGGGAGTCAGAGGGCGACAACAACAAGCGATGACGGCTTCGCGCTGGTCGATGCTGTGAGCTGGGCTGCTCCATGACCAGCAATACGCACCTTGGTCCTCGTCCACCAGCTACCACCAGAGCAGTAAACGCGCCAGGTCTGTAGCAGCCCCCTTGGTGCGTTCCGGGCTTACTCTATTGACAAGGCCGCGCTCACTGCTTTGCCAGCATGACCAAGCCGATGGAGTTTACGAGCACTGTGACGACAAACAGTGTGATGACGAGCTCCTGAGCTCCGCCTTCTCTACCCGGAACTGGTTGGCGGGGCAGGATGGATGACCCGTGCACGACGGATGAAGGGTGTAGGATGGATGATGATGATGGACGGTGCAGCAATGCACCATGCGCGGGACAGTGGATGAACGATGACAGCGGGCGATGGAGCTTGAAGGTGGGCGCCATCCACTGCCTCCAGGAACGCTCATACGCAGTGGCAATCACAGATATGGTGTGCTCGAGATACGGCAGGTCGCGGTGCAGGAGCGGGGTCGCCAACCATATGCAAACCACAATGAATGATGGCATTGTTGTATATACATAGAATCTGTTGTACATTATATAGTTTGATATATAGATGTTTTACTATGAATTCATGTGCCACCTCCGAAGCAACTGAGAATACTGAATGATACTCTAATGTTATTTTGAAGGGCTTAATGAGGGCTGACCCCGGGCCGACCCCGGGTCGACCCCAAGGGCTGGGCCAGCTAAGCGCTGGCCCTGGCCCTCATAGGGGTCGGGCCAGCAGCAGATGTGGTGGCCCTGGCCCCTGGCCCTCCGGGGCCGGGTCAGGGCCGGCCCCGGGCCAGCAGGGCCAGGCCCGGACCGCGGACAGTCTAGCGAGAAGCCTGAGCCAGGCATATGAAAAGAACTAGTTTGTCTAAGGAGAGTGGGGGCAGGCCTGCAGCCTGTGCGATTAGCTGCTGCAGTAGCATCTCTGTAGTGAAAAGCTTGTTTTTATCTATAGCACTGCGGGCGCGTCTACAGCTAAGTGGTAATCTAATCTAATCTGGTCGGACCTTTGCCTGATGTCGCGCCGTGAAATGTGCCGTGATGCCAAGAGGTCGCAGGTCGCAGGTCACAGGTCATCCCAGCAAACGCGATGTCCTCAGTCTTCCTCCAAGTGTCAGGTCGACATGGGCGTACAATTTGAACATCACATGCCGTTCCCACGACTCGCGTCGCGTCGTTAATTACATGCGCTACTGTATTAGGAGTATCAGAATATTGACGCGATTAAACATCTCTGACTCTCTATCCATGCCCGAAACCTCAAGAGAATCGACCTTCAAGTTCAGCTCTCCGGAAGGCTGGCATCTTTGCCGCAGAATAATCGCTCAACGCCTGCCATACGGCCCTCATGACTATCAGCTGAGTGGTATAACCGCAGTTCTGGATGGCATTGACATGCTCGCCATCTCTGCAACGGGCTCTGGGAAGTTGGCATACATATATATGCTTATGCATATCATATTAGGGATTGTTGAATCACCGGAGCTTTGTCCTATGGCAAAGTTTCCAAAAGATCCTGCTATATTGGTTATATACCCTACAACTGCACTCGAAGAAGATCAGGTGTGTCCAGCTTTATATCAGCATAAAAACCATATGTATTTGACAAAATTTAATCAGGAATTTAAGATGAGAGAACTAGGGTTAACAGCGAAGGCTGTCAACAGTGTCACCAAGGCCGAAGAAGACAAAAACGGCGCCAACATTTGGAAGCTCGTAGAATCCAAGATCTCCGTGATCTTGCTATCCCCCAAGATGCTGACCTCTCCGGGCTTTGGATACCTACTCGAAAGCAAGACTTTTCAGTCCCGATTATGCACGATTGCCGTAGACGAAGTTCATCTGCTGGCTACATGGGGTGATAGATTCCGACCTTCCTTTCGTCAAATAGGATTCATGCGCCCTCGATTTTCGCGACACATTGTAATGTTTGCATTGACTGCAACTCTCCAACCAAAACACCTCCCTTCTATCTGCCGTCAACTTGGATTTCACGATGGAAAGTATCATCTTGTTCGACGTTCGAACGCGCGCCTAGTGATCGGCACGGGTAACCCACGGGTCCCCAAAGTGCCACCCGTACCCTTACCCTCCAAAACCCGTACCCGTGCGTACGGGTACGGTTTTTCGCGGGTATGGGTGGAGGGTTATGGGGGGTACGACGGGTCGCGGGTTTACCCGTCGGCGTGACGGGCCGGCCCATCAATCCGCGTCTCACGGTTCGAATTCTCTCTCTGACCGCCATTTTCTACTGCCCCTACCCTCTCGACAGGGATGTGGGCTCGCTCATGCGCCACGAGATGGACGAAGGGGTGTAGTAGGAGATGGAAGGGGAGACCCGGGAGCGGGAGACCCACCAGGTATGCCCCCTACGCCCTACATCCTCACTCGCCACTGACACCCATCCTCCCCACAGCTTCCTTGCACGGCGACGAGGAGTTACAACCACCACCACCAGTTGGCCTCGCATTCGCCGTGCCCCCGCTGCTGCTTTGAGATTCCCGCCCCCGCTGCGTAGCTGGTCCGTGCGCACTGCCACGTCGCCACGACGAGGCGGCGTGCTTGAACCAAGTCCTGTGCCATGCCCGCTCGACTGAGGGCCCTCGAAGGCGCACAACGCGCCCGTCCACACTGCCACGTCATCACAGCGAGCACATGGACGACTTAAAGGCCATGCCCAGATCTCGTCCGCGCGGATAGTTGCCGCTCACGCGGGATAGCTCCGCGACAACGCGGTCAGGACCACGACGGCAGCAAGGGCAGGACAAAGGGCAGGCCACTGGGGGCTGCTGGCCTCGCGTGCGGCGAGTAAGGCAGGACACGAGTATACTCGCGAGTCTCGCGGATCCTTACTTGCGAGTATTGAAGTACTAAAATCTCATACTTAAATCCGTACAAGTAGTTTCCCACGGATGACTCGGATCCGCGAGTATTTACTCACAAGTATTGGCAAGTATGCAAGTACTTGTTGCCTTACAAGTAGAGATGAGTACTTACAGGTAAACTTGCAAGTACTTGCAAAGAGTCATGTATTTAATAAGTTGTATAGACTTATAGAACTCTAAAAGTTCTTTCGAACGATGCCAAGATTGTATTTTTAGCATAAGAATTGACAAAGTTATTAATAATTTGTTTTAAGTAAGTACTTTGGGCATCAAAAAACGCTTTTACCTGCAGTTCAAACGTTAACCGCCCGTACCTTTTGCAAACTTGCACATAAATAGAAGACATGTAGATCCACAGGATACAATTTAGACCTTAATATTTGAGCAACATTCGGGTGAGCTATAGTAGTATCTATGTTTTCTACTCTTTTTGACTACTTTAAAGACACTTTTGCCTATGCTTCGTTTAATATAGCCATCGCCCTTTCACAAATTGGCGTACAGCTAGATATTCGAACTACCTTTCTAACAAGCATACGACCATAATATTTGGCTGAGAATTGATTGAGATATCACAAAATGCGCTCAACCACTGCATTGGCTAGTTTTTTAGTTGTTTCTCACTCATTTCTCCACCGATTTTTGTCTTCTCTGAACTATACTACCCAGATATTACCATGTCAAATACTTCTCAGAGTCACAATTAGATAAAATTTAGCAATATGATTATTAGTGCCATAGAGAATTAAATATATCAATATCCACAAGTACTTGCACAAGTATTTGCTATCCCGGAAATCCATACTCGGATCTGGACATACCCGTGGGAACGAGTGATCCGGATCCGCGAGTCAGTATACTTGCAAGTATTCCCACGAGTTGACTTACAGGTACCTGCGAGTAGACACTACTCGTGTCCAGCCTTAGCGGCGAGCTCGAGCGCAGCGGGGAAGTTGTCGAGCTGGTCCTGAAGCTGGCATGTGTGGGCCTCGAGCTCGGCGCGCCAGCGCTCGACGGCGTCGTCCACTCGGGAGCTAGCGCCGCACTGGCGCTCAACGACGGCGAGGCGGGTTTCGAGCGGCCCCTACCGTCTAGACGTACGCAAAACAGTACATTTGTACTGTTTTGTGTCGTGGAGACGCGAGGTTTGGGCTGGCAGCGTACCTGCGAACCCTCGCCTACGGGTACGGGTTTGACGAGGGTTTGAAATATCCAACCCGTACCCTTACCCGCGATACCCTTGGGTAAAACCCGCCGCGGGTAGCCATACCCGTGCGGATCACTACGCGCGCCACAACATCCAGCTTATTTTTCGAACACTCAAAGCTACGCAGGCAACCGAGAGATTTCCCCAGCTAGACTGGGTTCTGAAGGAGCCAGGAAAGACTCTCATCTTCTGTCCTACCATCCGATTTGGATTCAAACTTGCAATCTATTTATGGCATCTCGATCCACAAAGCGCCGTCCGCAACAACACTATCCGTTTATTCAATTCACTGAACTCGCCAACATACAACAATCAAACGTTAAAACTCTTGGAGGGAAATCAACAATCAAGAATTACCATCGCTACAGATAAGCTGTCCGTTGGCGTTGATATATCTGACTTTCAAACAGTTATTATTATCGATCCCCAAGACCTTGATGACTTATGGCAGAAGGCTGGACGAGGAGGACGCGATTCCTCCAAGATTCCTCATGCTCGAGTAATCATGTATATTCTGGCTGGCAAAATGAAGACATTAATAGCGCAATCCTCCCATGCATCCGAGTCTGGAGACCCAAAGCAGAAGAAAAGGAAGCGCAGAGAAGAAGATGAGGTAATTGACAGCGGCCTTCGAGAAGTTGTTCTCGCGGACTGTCATTGTGCGGAACTTGACCGCCAATACGAGAACCCCATGTCCGATCCTCTCTGTTCACCTTCCTGTACGACGTGCTCTGTATCTCCGCCTCTCCCTCCTCCCCTTCTCTGCAATTGCAGTAAATGCATTCCAGAGGAGGTACCATCACAATCGACTGCCTCTCGTAAGCCCCGAAAAATTCAGTGGCCTCTCAATGTTCGAGTTACCCAGGATATGCGGCGGATTGGCGTCAACAAGCTCGAAGAATTTCGCGAGCATCTCTGGGAGGCCGCCGACGAATCTAGCACTGGAATGCTACCCATGGAATCGTTTCTTCCCGGGCATATCATCGAGAGCATCCTGGACAACTTCACTCTTCTCCTCTCCAGGGCTAATATAGCACCCTTCATTAATTCTGATGGCCAATCGATCGATTATACCGCCTCTCGCACGCTTCTTCAACCATTTACTTCGGATATTCCTACTACACTTACTTATGATCACAGTCATGAGTTATTGGCCACGATTTGGGAGCTTCACAATGATTTCGACCGTATCCGGCTACAGAAAAAGGACGACGCGAAAGCTAAACGGGACGCGAAGCGATTGGACTTGGCCGACGCAGTACTTGAATGCACTGAAGACAACCTTCAAGAACCTGCTGATGAAGAAATGGAGGACATGGATGGTAACGATGCTTCTCAAGGCGCCGCAGTCACAAATACCAGTTCAGGCATTAAATTTAAGATAAATCTACGGTATGATCTTGACTATATAACAGATATTAAATTTCTAATGAGTGTATGTATTATAGGGAAAAGCATATTGAAGTAATGGATGTAAATTAGTTAACGTTCTCGTCCTCACTCCCACCCACCTCCGAATCTGATTCTTCAGCCAACAAAATATTAATGTCTTGTTCAATGTCCAGGTTTTTTAGAACCAATGCGCCACCAACAGATGTAGGAAAAACAAGTGGGCCGTCTTGACGCGGTACTTCGATTTGGGTAGATTCTTCTGTGTCTGAGTCGCCATCTGAGCAAGCGTCTGAGTCGCCATCTGAAGCAGGGTCCAAATCTCCTTTGAGAATGGTACTGGTTGAATCAGTAAGTGATGTCTTCAGTCGCGAATTTGTGGTTTTGTGAACCCATTTCTGAAGCTTCCCGTTTTGTAGCTTTTGTATACCTTTTTGGAAGTCGTCAACGTAAGGTTCAGTGTCGAACATACGGCCTGCATGGAATGAATGTAGCTCCGAGACCTTGTAGTGTTCGAGTAATATTCGAACTTCAGCATCTTGTTCGGCACCTGTATGTCTTCGCGAACGAGGCTGGAGACCGACGGCATCGAACCATGATAACTTGAGGCAAGCGACATGGTGTATGTTGCGGGACCAAGTCTCGCGGATAAATGTATCTCCATACTCAACTCCTTTGCGCTGCACGATCGCTTCAAGAAGGCGGTTGAAGTATTCCTGAATAAAGTCGCCTGCTGACCAGTGTCCTTCTCGGCCAGAGAGATTGACCAGGGTGAGCTGTAATAGGGCTCGCCGGAGATCCTTGTCGCTCTCCAGTTCGATCTTCGTGATCATTTCCAGAAGGTAATTTGTATAGTTCGAATGGCTGGATCCAGCGAAAGTGAAGACCATCACTTTGATGATTTCCCAGAGACGGCTAACGTCTCCATCTGCAGTTGCGAGGGTCATCTCGCGTGCAAACATTGCATCGCGCATGAACGAGATTGATCGGCCAAGGGACTGGTCTCCTGTAAACGGTTTCCCTGCTGGCAATAGCACCGAATCTATCTCGGCGGCTCTTCCACAGGACTCGTCGGCCATTGGTTGGGTAGCATGGGGAACAACGGAGTCAGTTCCAGACATTAAGCACTCTCTCGCAGGGTCTCGGAAGCGCCATTTCGACATGGCAGAAGCTCTTCCTGATGAAGAAGAACTCGACGACCTCGATCCAGGAGCACGCCGGCAAGATTCGCGAGCTCGCCGACCGTCTCACCCACCTCGATGACACACCCTCCGACTCACTCCTCGTTGCCGTCCTCATGCTTTCCCTCCCTCCTTCCTACTCTTCCCTCATCATCTCCCTCGACTCTCACTCCAGCAAGAACGATTTCGATTTTGTTGTCCAACGCTGCATGAATGAAGAAGCTCGACAGGCCGGGGTGGAAGCCACCAAGCAGGCCGAGCACGAAAACCGTAACGAAGCTTTCCTCACCGATGCAAAACCCCGACGCGATCGAAAAGATATCACTTGTTTCAAGTGTGGCAAGAAGGGCCACTATCGTAACGAATGTCCCGAAACGGACGAGAAGGCGAAGGCTGAAGAACCTGCCAGTGCGCAGACAGTGACTCTGAAGATGAAGGAGAAGGAGGAGGATGAGATCTTCACTGCGGTATGGTAGTCTCATGTTTGAGGGGTACATTTAGGTTTTGTTATATTCTTTTTATTTCTCTTACTTTATTTCGATGATCCCTGCCCGCTTGCGCTCGAGGGGGTATGTTGGAATTTACGAGCTTAGCGGTTGGCGTAGCACGTGACGTAGTTACCTGTAGGCACATTTTGTTTTCCTTTCTCTTCACTCAATTACTACGGCGTTCCCGCAATCCCACCTCGCAGCGACGCGACCCGACGAATTCCAACAATAATAATCAACCTTCTTTAGAGTTGCAGGCTTCTTACGGCCTATTTTCTCGGCGCTGTTCCCCAAGGTCGATGGATCGCGGGATAGCGGTGAGCCCCAATGTGATTCGAAGAGCCGGCTAAGATTAGTCCATTCAGTGTGCCACCATTCCAGCATAGGCTCCATAGTTTCGAAGGATTCAAAAGGGTGGTTGTCGAACTGTAGATATTCTTTCAGCTGGATCATTTTCTCGAATGTCAGGCCATCCCCGCCAACTGGAAAAAGACGAGTGTGGAAATTGTCGGCAGTTTGTCCTGTTTGCGCAAAAAAGTCCTGGAGTGCCTCCTTGAAGTCGGTGATCATGGTTTCACTTCGGCTACTCGAGGCCAATGGGTGGACCTTGGATTGCGCTAGGTCGAGGCGCTGTTTGGCTACGCGAGTGCGAAACAAAATCGAGATATCGGGCTTGAGGTGTGTGAGCTCGGGCACCCATTCGGCCAATGTATTGATCCAATGAAGCATGCCGACGTTTTCGAGGTGGGTATCATCGATCATCTTCTGCAATTTGGCCACAGTCAGTTGACTTCGTAAATTTTCCGCAAGCAGTCTACGTTTGTTTTCGAGGCTAAACACGTTGAGATCGATTCCTGCGACATCAACCTCGTAGTATGTGGCCACAAGGCCAATATTGAGCCGGTTTTCACGTCCAATTGCATGATCTCGCTGGAAGAGATAATTCTGCACGTTGTCGAGTCGTATCATACCGAAAGTATTGTTGTTTCGGCCATGTTCCAGAGTCACCGCGGCCTCATGGTTGGCGAGAGTACGCATAGCACGTACAACAGATCCGTATGAGGGCATTTCACCCATGCGGCTGTGATAACGAAACAACTCGGTAGACGCTGAAGATCCAAAGTAGAGGATCCCTGTTGCAAGGGGGAGAAGCTTTGCACGGGATGAACACGAAAAGTTTAGCGTACTAATGATGCCTGTTGCAACCTAATAGTAATATTTGTTTCGAATTATTAAAATTGACTTCCACAGGAAGAAAAGTACTCACAAGCTCAGGAGGGCGTTTCTGACGAATAACCTTGACTCCATTTCGCACTCGCAGGGGCCTTGACGCAAGTGTCAGAAGAATACTCCAGGTAAGTGGCTGGTGAGTGCGAATGATGTTTTGCGTGCGTTCAACCGTAGCAGATCCAATATCTGTCCATTCGAGCTTCTTGGCCGAGGTTTTTGCATCGGAAAGAGAAACATGGAGTCCATTTGAGATGTCAATAGCCTTCTCGGATTCGCGGACAAGCTTATTCAGGACGATTTGAGCCGCAAATGATGTTAATGCGGGACGCGCGGCCTTGATAGATGTGTAGGGGACAGAAGTCGAGAACATAAGCGAAGAATCACGCTGGAGGCGGCCGTAGGGGTGTGTAAACCAGTTCTCCAAAACAGAGGCTGGAGCATATTCGCCGCTACCATTAAAGAAATGCTGCATGCTCGCAGCCATTTGTTCCCGTGTTGCCAGTCCGTTAGAGTTAGGATTTGATGATATATCGTAGCCAGAAAAGTCCTGAGAAGTGCGAAATAGAAGCTCTCCATATGTCCATTCAAGCTCATGCTTTAAGAACGTGTAGAACTTCTGAAGCTTTTGATATGTAGACAATGCCCGCTTGGGTTTCTGCCTCCCAAGAGATGGAACTGGCGTCTGAAGAGGATCCAAATTTTCTTTGTCTTTTCGTCTGCGAGAGGAGGGAGGTTTTTGGGCAGGGGTGTGGGGAATAGATGTGAATGAGAGTGACGCTGGATAAGCAGGGAAGCTGTCTGCCGGTGAATTAAAATTAGTGCCCCAAGCATAGTTGGGTGTCAATATAATACTATTAGGTTGTTGGTGGGGTGTTTGCGGAGGTTCTCGAGAGGGAAAGTCAGACATTATGAGTAGAGAGCGACTGAAAGAAATATATTCTCTATCTATTTACAGTTGCCGAGTGTCACGTCACGTCAGATTTATCTGATCACATGCTTCGACGCGGGTGTCCTGGGAATAAAAACAGTTGAAAGACATATGCCGTGGGAATAAAAGCGTGGAAACATTGGTACGCCCATGTCGGGGGCGCGTTTGGCAGCAGACTCCATATGAAGTGATTGATCGACTCATCATCAAAGTTCACGTGAATATCGGAGTCTGCCTATGGGAGACTACAAGGGGGTGCGCGTACCAAAAAAACAGACCTAGGGTCGGTTTTTCTGTTAAGAGGTCATGGACATGGACTAACTAACTACATAATCAGTTCTCACGCCTATATATGGTAATATGACATCATTTTCTTTGATCATTTATGTCCTCCTGCCTTCTCCAAACCTCCCCAGCCCTCTGGCAAGCACTATATACTTGTCTGTGCAATTGCAAATGTTATATCCAAAAAAATAAGTAAGCTAATACTCAGTTATTACTGAATTGAGCTGTTGGGGAGGGGGAATTCAGGAAGGGTAAGCTAGGATGAGAATAGAGGCACAGTCCATACATTTGGTTAGTGATGTTATGGCTTGGCTTGGCCTAGAAACCATGGCTTTGGCCTGGCTTTTCATGGCTTTGGCTTGACTTTTTCCAAGCCAGAGCCAAACACTTTGGCCTTGGCTTGGTCTTGGCTTGGCCTGGCTCAGGCCATGGCCTGTAGGCAAATCAGCCCCTATTACTATTCCTCCCAAATAAATTAACAAACAATAGATTTTAAAATAACTTATATTGATTTTAGTTCTTTTCAACCATTTATTAGTTATTTAGAGTAGAATTGGACAAGATTTCAATCAGTGACCTCAAGATAAGATTTGATTCTTGCCAAAAGAGCCTTTTGGATATTTTAAAAAACCCCAAACCAATGTAATGCAGACTATTTAACTTTTTTACCAAGATTTTGGCCAAAAATTGTACCAAAATCACATGATTCTGGGCAATATTTGTGCCAAAATCATGTGACTTCATTGTCTATGAAGCCATGGCCTGAGCCATGGCTTCTGGCTTGGGAAATTTCAAGCCAGAGCCATAGGCCAACCTAAGCCAAGTCCATGGCTTGGCTTTGGCCTGACTACCATGGCCTGGTTTGGCCTGGCTTCTGGCTTCCAGGCCAAACCATAACATCACTACATTTGGTACATAGGTCTGCCACTCCTGGATCTCCTTTGTGTACTTCTCCACATTGTCTGTGAGGAAGGGGTAGGATGGTGTATGCTAGCAGGTGCTGTACAATTTTAATTCACCTGGGGATAGAACATGGGACATGGTGGCTGAAATCTTTATTAGCTACCCTAATTTCTTTACACAGGTCCAAAATGTCAAAAGAAATTTGGCTTTTCAGCTGAAACAAGTGCTGATTTCAGCCATAGACACTTCCCTTGGGACACAGGGTGGCCAAATCAATTGAAAAAGTACAGTAAACCAGCCAAAACCCCATAAATGGTTTAAAAGTGCTTAAATAGGCCTCACAATGTGGTCAATATGTTGAAAAACAACTTAAAATATAAGAAAAATGAGGGTCTGTGGAGGGGTCAGATTTTTTTTTTTCCCAGCCCATGGGCTGGACTAACTAACCAGGTACCGGTCCAAAATTAGAGTTCGCGCACCCCCTTGGGAGACTAGGAGCACGTGGGCTTGCTCCAAAGTAACAGTTTTGGCATGCTTTCTGAATCATTGCGCACCATCCTCAATCGACTCGCGCACCTATAACAACAGTGTATATGTACTATTCTTATACTATACGAGCTAAATCAGCAATTAAAAGTAAACAAAAGCACTCAAAATTGAATAAAATCAAGTTGTAAAAAGCATCACATGTGTTTTTGCCTTGTGTCTTGTTTCTCTGCCAAAGGTCGGTCTTTCTCGCTGAAAATTTCCAGTAAAGGTCTCAGTCTATAGTACAAGCGCATTAAGTAGTTTTGAAAGCGATTAAGTTTATGTATGAGATAAAATGCTGCAATGATCATTGAAGCTTCAACCAGTGACATGGCCTTGTCACCCGCGGCGTGATCGCGCACGCGCGGCGCTCGAGTCAAGACATCGCCGCCCACACATAGATTGCATTCAAAGTACTTTACCCTGGCATAACGATGGCACTCAATAAATCTCTATTAGCTCGCTATCGATCTAGACTTGATCGCCTCCGACTACACGAGGATAATGCGCGCGCCAAGGGGTACGCACAAAAAAAGTCCGGTATATGAGGTCGATTTTTTCGGATAAGGCGAGTTTGGGAGGGACCCTCCCCCCTATGCATCCAAAAAAGGAAATAAAGCACGTGTTTTGATGGCAACAATGCTTAGTAAATACAATGATGTTGACTATACCATGGTCTTAAAGCCTTCCTTCGACAATGTTTTCAAATTTCCATCCCTGTGCCATTTACCTTCCAGTCATTATCACAAGAATTCCGAAGGCATACTGGTCATAAAGGCTCGGAGGTCTTGAAAACATTATATGAAAGTAAGTAAGAGCATAAAATTGCATATAAAGGCTTCCAAAAGCTATATTTGCACTGGCAAAAAAAAGTTTGGATAAGGCCGGCAAGACAGGGACCCTCCCCCTACCTCATATGCCGGCAATTGCCGGTGCGTACCCCTTGGCGCGCGCACTGTGCGATGCAGCGCGCGTATCACGTGAGCATGTATACATTTTGGGGTGATTTAGGAAAAGGACAGTCGCTGACGGCCGCAAATGAGACTTTCTCACTTAAATTCTTTATGATTCCTGTATTAGTAACCTCCAAATGCTTAAGTTCAGCCCGGTACTTTGAGAATCTATGATCTGAGCTCAGAATTGATCAACTACAAAAAGTGACATCTACACCAGCATGTATGGAATCTAGCCAGTCTTACATGAACTTATTTGTGTATTTCAAAGCCTTGAGAGCTTTATTGACATATGTAGGCTAAGAATTTCAAGTTTCAGAAAGAGCGAATAATATTAACGTGCCTAGCGTCGACGAAACAAAGGCCGACAGATTTGTTACTTTGGAGCAAGCCTCCCTACGGGAATTGAGAAAACAATATACATACAAACAAACAATTTCCTTTTAGAGTAGGGCGGCTTGTTCCGAACCTAGCATTTTCCTCCCAAGTCGTTTCGCGCCTCGAAAATCACCACCAGCTCGCTATCAGCGTCTACATGTACGCCTGGCCCCTACCTTTGTTTATCCCCGTCAGTCGTCATCATTTTACGCGAAATCTCCTTGAGCTCGATGGCGACCGCAGGGGGTACTATCGGGCTGGGCAGCCTGCGTATCCTGAACAGATCGCGGTGCACTGAAGTTATGCGTCTCCGGCCGTAGACGATCTGCTCACGCGTATCATATATGTGGTGATCCGCATTTGGAGTGCACACCTCCTTTCTGGGGTTTGAACTCGCGTGCTAACTTCTGAGGAGCGTGTGGTTTTCATGCCAGCGCTGAGCTCGGACACCGGGACCTTGGTCCTCTGCTTTTGCAGGCTCTCCGAGCTCTGCTGTTCCTTAACTTCATCCCGCATTGTACGTTGTGCTGTGCTCTCGGCCTGAATTCCGCCATGTACAATTTATGCACAACGGCTTTCGCACGATGACGAACTTTTTTCTGAGGCTTTACGTACCCGGGCGCTAGGCACTAAATGGCGGTGAGCCAGGCGGCTTTAGTGGTTGGTAATTGCTCGCAGTGTAGCGGTGGGGCCGGATTCGAATATATATTAGAACAAATGCAAACTACAACCAAAGCATCATCAGAAACAAGATATTGACTGTGGGCTACTTGTACGTAAAAGAATGTCTATAAATGGGGGATGAAGTGGTCCATTCGATGGTTTGGAGGGCGCCAGGAGGCAGTGAGCGAAGGGCAGTGAGGGAGAGCGTAAGGAGTACGATGCGCGCAATTGGGTAGAGAATGGCCCCAATGTACATGAAATTTTTAAAGACAAACTTCAAAAATACTTGGTCGAAGTAGACGCATACTCCAATCAATACAGGCTCCGCGGTTATGATGACTGCAGAAACCCGCCAAAGCCACATTTCTTGATGCGATGAGAAATGGAGCGACCAGCTGGGGATCAGATGCACAGACCCGAAGAGGGTGCCAATCGCGTAAGTGATATATCCTGCTTCGATCCCACTGTTCCTTGCTCTGTAAAACATGCCTACCCGCATCTTTGTCACTGTATTATTATCGGCCATCTTAATCAGCGGGCGACTAAGAGCATGAAGTATTCGTGATGGTAGGCGCCAGAGAAGGCTCGGAGAGTGGGCATGTCCCTGCATTTCTTGGCGTAAACTGCGTCGCAGCCAGCTTTCCTTTGCGGGCTCGGCCTGTTGTAGGTTTGACTCGGTCTCCGCGTTTTCAGAAGTGATAGTAACCATAGTGCTTGATTTAATGGCACTCTCGCTGGTATCTCCCTGTGGTTTTTTGCGTTCGAGAAATACTGGTCGGCCGACGTTTTGAGGCTTGTCCCACCATAGACCGTAGGTAATACCATTGAGCATTGCGAAGCCCAGCGTTACGACTTCGAGTTCCGTGACTGGGAGTCGTTGCGACCATCGCGCGATGCATTGTACAATGAACCAGGTTGTTTGTAGGATAATAAACGTCTTTGAGATGGTGTCGCCCTTGCTTCGATCTTGAATGTCTTCTTCAGTGATTCTTGGAGGATCGATTACTTTTTGCTGGATGTTCCGTATGAGTGTTGTTTCGACTTTCGTCCACCACCGGCTATCATCAGTAAGCGTCTGAATCGGTCTTCCACTTTCACAGAGCATAAAGCCACCCATCTGCAGAAAGAAGCCATGTGCCAGTGTCCATTGAGGCCCCTTGCCTTCTTTCAATGGTGTCGGTAAAGGAGATTCTTGAAAGACTCCACAGATGGTATCAAACATCGCTTGAAAACATCCTTTGAACTTTTCCGACAGGATATTTCGCCCTGTATCCAATGGTAAACCATTGATATCTATGACATGGACATATAGCGCTAAGTAAATTGGCCTTCTGTACTTTGAACTTTTCCAGACCTTTGTTATACTCGTCCATGATTTCTTTCGCGGCTATACGCTGCTCCATTGCCCAACCGGCCATTATCTCCGGCGCCAACAAAGCATATATCGTTATTGTCACCTGGCGCTTGAAGCGAGTCCACGCAGAATCCGTTACAGCAGGAATATTAGGATGGACGGCGGACCAGGTGCACGCGAAGATGGTGGCAAAGCAGCTGATGACGATCTCGTTGACGGTGCGCTGGCCGAAGTGGGACTGGGTGTCGCGGAGAGCGAGCGCAGAAAAAGGATCGGGGGGCTCTGATGGCGAAGCGAGAGGGACGCCACGCAGGGTGCGAATGAACGCAAAGACGAGAAGGATGATCAGCATGTCGGCAGCAGAGTTCCGTCGAAGCGCTGAGATTGGGTAGGTGTAACGGCAGAAAAAACTTTGTATGTAGATGGAGCCCTTCAGCGGACTGCAGCTTTATCCTCGAGTGTCTATGTTTATTAGATTCGTCTCCGACCCAGTGCTCGTTATCAGCCACCTGAAGGCGGTGGAATCCCATGTCCGAGCCTCATGCGATCGAACATAATACTTAAGACTTAAATACATGACAGCTGTTCGTATATTCAGTCCATTGGCGTCTCGCCTTGACACCTTACATGTGTTCCCAAAGCTGCTAAAAATATCCGTTGACACCGAGGTAATGTGTGTCCTGGTACATAAAAAAACTTGGGTTTATGTAGTATAATAAGCTTTAAACAACAGAGTATTCTACGTTGTGGTTTTCAGGGGTTATGCGGGTCGTATGGTTGAATACTGATGTACTTCGGAATAACACAGCTGCTTGCATCAAGGGCGCCTATCTAAAATACCTGCTGCGCAGCCTGTCGTTCGATCGTCTTCTGATACTCCGCTCTTCGACATCTTTCCATGCCGAGTGTTAGTGTTGATGCTGGCGGTGATAGCGGCACCGGGAGGGTGGCCAGAATGTTTGTGGGTACACGATCAAGGAGCGACGAGCCGGGAGTTGACTTTGCGGTTCTTCACGCTGGGAATTCCTCGTGTCCCGCACGCAGGCACCTATCCCTCGCCCTATGCCTCTGACTCCCGTATGCCAATGGAAATGCCAGGAAGAGCATGACGAGCTCACAGTCTAGCACAAACCCTGCCCCCTCGCTCTCCTCGCGCCGCGTCGACGCCAAGCCCACACGAATACTAAAGGCAGCCCGGCCGCCAATATCCCAACCGTACTCCATGTCGCAGGAATCCGGGTCCATGCTTAACTTTGCAGGGCCTTGAACGTACTGGGACAAGAGCGCGCTGGTCACTGATGTTTGCTTCATGTGCCCTTGTTTGCCTTCAATTCATATTTGAACAGGCGACAATATATCAAACCAACCCACGGCGGACGTCGACCTTGCCAATTGCGCGAGGGCAGAGAATCACAAAAGGAAAACCATAAACTGAATGCGCGAGGCTAGAAACAAGGCCGAGGTCAATGCAGAGCGCCACGGGAAGGAGCACCGGTGCGCTCGAGACGGCCAGGAGGGGGTATTGCAGCGATGAGCTGCAAAGTCGCTCAGGAGAAAGAAAATGAAAATGGCGCTATGCTTCTGCTGGAGCACTACATGAGGTCGTCCGGGGAAAAAACGATCGAAGGGCTCCTCGAGGCATGCTGACTGCGATGTGCTGATGGAAGAGTGTGAGCAAAGTGGATATATGGTGGACGGATATATGGGTGGACAAGATATACGGGTGGACAGGACCGCACGGGAGTGCTCGTCCTGAGCGGAGGCGCCAGCATGCTGCAGCCATATAAGCTAGAATTATATATGACATGAGGCTAACTGCCCAACATGGGTCATACATGTATAGCGGATGCTTGCCCAAGGTCTCCTAGAGGGGCTGTGTGCCGCTGGTGGGTTTGGTGCTTGTTGTTGGGGGCGGGATCAGTAAACATATGTAAACAATGCACAGAACAGCCTCCAAAGCAGTAAATTGGCCCCCGCTCGTCGTGGGCGGCCATTTTGGCCGCGGAGAGGGCGGGGAAATATTGAGGGGATTATTCTCGACCTATATTGGGTGTTTCCGCGCCCATAGAGGGCGGGCAATGGGTGGATGCGGCGGGGTGCTTATGGATGACCTTTGATTATATTTAGCACTGTAGCTTTATTTAGAAGGGCGTCGTCATATTGATAGCGATCATGATCAAAATCTTATCATGATCATTGATCGCTTCCCCGGTTAATGGAATTGATCGCTTATCTTTGGCTTTCCGTCCCGGGGACTCCGGGCGCCCGCGGGGGGAATGGGACCAAAACACTCTATATGCCCCCCCCGCGGCATGGCTTCCTCCTCTATGATGCTAACTCACTGGATAATCATTGTACGATACGTATTCTATGCTTGGGCGAAATTTCAGGCATCCTAGGCCACTGTAAGGGCTGGATGCGCCTTAATACTTATGGATGACGATGTTCGGATGTTCGGGGCAGCACGCTATATTTAGAATCCATCTATCTATACTCCCGCTGCGCGTTCTGCCTTAAAATGGTTCTGACAAAAGCAAAAATAAACAAACTGAACATTAAAAACATGTATAAAAGAACTGGGGACAGCCCATGGTAAGACATAAATATCCGAAATACATATACAGGGAGAGAATAGCACCATTACATTAGGACGATCTTACCCAAGAAGGCACGAGCAGACAGTGGTACAATCGCGTACGGCAGCAGTCCAGTCTGGATCCTTGACTTCGTTTCCGTCCTTTTCCAAAGAAATGCCCCAATGGTAAAGGGAGCTGATGACGCTGAGGAGGCCATTTAGCCCTGGCCTCCTCAACGCCTCCCAATCACCACCTGTTGCCGTAAAAATGACCTCCCCTTCCGCGGAAATTCGCCATTTCGGCTGAAGGGCTGCCCACCACTTTTGAAAGTCCTTGCCGTATTTGGAGGGGCTGTGGATGGCCGGTTTCCATGCGGGGTTCCTTGCTCGTTGGATCCAGTCCTTGACAGAAGTGGGGCGATGCAGTGCACCAAGTTTTGCTACCTCGTTGTAGCCTGCTGCGGCCTCGAAAGCGCTCCATTTGTGGATAAGTTCCGTCCACGCTGGGCCCAACTCAGTCGATTGTACCATGGATAGAGCGCTCGTAAACCACTTGGGTGCGTCTGCTGGAGCCTGGAAAGCAACCGGGGTAGACAGAGGGCAGAGGTAGACGCGACGAGAGGTAAGGAGATGTTCCCACCCCTCTTGGCGCGCTTTGGACGCTGGCTCTCATCGGTGGATTGGTCTGCGCTGTTGTTAGGCGCTTTACGACCTCGTTTCGTGCCTCTCTTCGAATTTGTTTGCACCGTGTCAAGGCCAGTCGTCTCTGAGTCGGATGGTTTAGCCACACTTCGAGGTACACTGGAGGCGCCGCCAACAGTACCCTTTTGATTGGCTGGGACAGTAGCCTTTTCCGAAGGAAGAAGGGATCCTTGCAAAGGAGAGAGCGGAGGCAGGGCAGCAGGTAGGGACGAGTGTCGACGAGGAGATGCAGTAAATGGCTCGTGCAGTGGTATTCGATGTAACGGCGCAGGAGCGGGCAGAGGCGAACGCATGTGAACAGGTGCGGGCAATGGCGCAGGTGAAGGTACCTGGCCAGGAGATGTTGGAGGCGAGCGTGCCTGAGATGGTGCAGGCGAAGGTACCTGTCCAGGAGAGGGTGGAAGTGAGCATGCCTGAGATGGTGGAGGCGAGCATGCCTGAGACGGTGCAGGCGATGGCGCAGGCGGAGGTACCCGTCGAGGAGAAGGAGGAGGTGAGCGCGTACGAGATGATCCTGGCGGCGGAGCAGAGGATGGTATCCGCGAAGAAGGGCCAACAACTGCAGGAGGGAATGTCTGGGCCTCAGAATGGAAGGGGTCGTCATGCTCCGCAGGCGGTGGCATTGCGAGATCGACTGGCGCAGTGTTGACTCGATGGCCCGATGTGCTCGTACCGTCAGTACGAGGCGGCGGCGAAGCAGAGGGCCCGTCGGCTGGCGCAGTGTTGGCTCGATGGCCCGATGTGCTCGTACCGTCAGTACGAGGCGGCGGCGAAACAGAGGGCCCGTCGGCTGGCGCAGTGTTGACTCGATGGCCCGATGTACTCGTACCGTCAGTACGAGGCGGCGGCGAAGCAGAGGGCCCGTCGGCTGGCGCAGTGTTGACTCGATGGCCCGATGTGCTCGTACCGTCAGTACGAGGCGGCGGCGAAGCAGAGGGCCCGTCGGCTGGCGCAGTGTTGACTCGATGGCCCGATGTGCTCGTGCCGTCAGTACGAGGCGGCAGCGAAGCAGAGGGCTCGCAATTGAACACATTGACGCTGTCATTGTCTTCCATTTCTGCCGATAGTGGGGAGTAACCCTCGTCGGTAGGCAAAGCTCTTGCGCGACATTCCTCAGGAGCTGAAAAGATGTGCTCAGGTAAATAATGGTAAAAGAAGGGCGTAGAATACTCACTGTAGCATTTCTGTAGGAAGCTTCCGAAAATTGGGACAAGGTACTTCTTGTAACGCTCGCGTTCGGCACGGCCAAAGTTCAACTTTACATCGCCGGTGGTGGTTCCAGAATGGATGCTATAGAAACTATTGAACTTGCATTATCGTAGATGAATAATTGACACCTGCCTGAGTATGTTCAGCCTCCCGTCTTCTGCAGGCTCTGGCCCGCCTACAATGAGAGTGGCTTTCCAACCCGTTGCAGCGCAGATTGAATCTAAAATCGGCTGCGTGAAGTGTACGAGACCTTGGATGCACCTAAGAGTATTCAAGTAAGCAAAGAGTTGAACTAAATTGAGGTGTTGTACGCACCTCTGACGATCCTCAGGGCTTGTGGACGGAGTATGAGCAAGATCGAGTTCTTTCTTGTACTCCTTCATGGCTTCGTTGTGCTCTGCCTGCGCAGCACTCTTCCACTGCCTCTGCTCCTCATCGTCTAATTTCGAAAACATGGCGCGAGCAATTCTGTCACGCTCCGCGGCCAGTTGGTCCCTTTTCCCTGCCAAATCCCCTAAACGACGTTTGAGTTCGGCTTCGATTTCTTCGCGATGTGTCTTCCGCCAGACATTGACGGCGGTCTTGCAGCGTGGACGGTTGACTTCTTTCCCAGTAAGCTTTGTGAAGATAGCATTATAGGGATTGTAGGCGCCGGACTCCTTAGGATTGAGGTCGTTATCCTTCATGTACTGGTAGGCCATCCAACGTTTGATTTGCTGTGAACGTTGCGTAGCTGAATTAGCACGTGTATGAACAACAAGTCACACGACGATAAACGACGCACTGCCTTTCGAAAGTTGATTAGGACCCTCCTTTCCGCTATCTCGGCCATGGCGTTGGCGTATTCCTCCTGCGTAAGCCTGTCTGGATCTGGAGCAAACCTCTCATAATCTGCTGCGTCATCGTCAACAGCTTCAAGACTTTCGGCTGGAGGTTCTTCTTCATGAGGCAAGTCGATTGGGTATCGTTTGAAGTAGTGACGCTGAATCAGTGCCAAAGCTTCCGCGGCATAACCACCAGTTACTCCTGCACTATAGGCTGCCTTCTCGCTCATCAAGAACTCCTTTCGAGAGCCACAGAATGCGCCTGGATTGACCATGATTAATTCTATTTGGTAGTGAGTAATGTGCTTCGACTTATACCTATAAAAATTAGACTTACTGTATTTTGAAATTTCCAGCAAGGTGACGACGAGATGGGCGAAGGATTTCGTAGGCGGGAAGCGCCCTCGTAGAGTCGGTCGAACGATACATATAGTAATGAGCAGGTTTGTTCGGCTCCTCTGGGCATATACGATCTGAACGACCTGACGAATCCCGCCAAGATTTGCGGATAAATTTCATAAGGACACGCAGTCCGTGGCGATGTGTAGGCGAGATCCTCGGTGCAGTTCGATCTGCATCACTGAGATCGCCTCTCCACCAATAAGATGTCCAAACAACGTTACGTCTACATCGTTTGAATTGGCCCGCCTCCCAAAACTTTGGTAAGGCGCACATGTCTGCTTGCATAAAAGGCGACCAAGTTGACGGGGTTTTTCCCAAAACATTCTCTCTCTTCGAAAATCTTGCTCTCTGAAACATGGCCAACAAGTTCCCCGCTCCCGAGGCTCCGGACGCCGCTACTAGCCCTGCGGCCCCCGTCCAAGACAATCCATTTGTTGTTGAAGGTAAGTGACTTTCGCCACTGTATGTACTGATATTGATTGTATCTATCTAGATGACCGAATGGACACGAGCGAAGACGTCGCTCAACCCGGCCGCAACGCATCTGCCGTTGTCGTCCCCAATCCCGCGCACCTGGTGCAGCCCGATCCGTCCATTGGGACGTTCTACGTGATAACTGCGGGCGAGCCGGTAGGAATTTTAACGGACCTCAGGTCAGTCGTTTATCTATTTTTTTGTAGATTAATACTGATATTTTCAACAGCGGAATTGATTTACCCAATCAGACTGACTTCGCGATGGCTCGGTTCACCAATTGGTACGAGTCTGTTGGATTCTACACGGTCAATTACCACGACGGCAAGATTCGCCTCGTACGAGCTCGTCCTCCGCCTGTCCAACCCGTCCCTGCAAGGAACGTACCTTCGTTTCCTCCGCCTTCCCGACTCCCACCTCTGGTTTGCTTGTCAACCCCATTCGTCTTGACTCCCCTCGCTTTGGCGCCATCGGCGCTGTTGCAGCGGGAATTTCCCCTACCCCTGCACCTCGTCATGGTGGCGCTCGCCTCCTGGAGGACGGACAGACGTCCTCTCTTACTGCACTGCTCCCTGACGCCAGCAATGTCGCCCGCCGCTCCAAGGCGAAAGGGAAACGCGCTGCCACCGCTACCTCGCTCGCTCGTACAACCATGGTGAAAAAGAAACGATCTGCCGATGTACCTCCGCTCCTCGTAAGATAGTCGTCATCAGCGACTCGGATTCGGACGTGGGCGGTCCTCCGCATTACCCAAAAGCCAAGGTTCCACGCACTGGTCTGCCAGACTTCCGAAATGCCATCACCTTGGGCAACCTTCCTGTCAGCACCAATGGGCCAGGTTCCTCAAGCGCCAAGGATTCCGCAGCGAGCAATGTCCGCTCGTTGGATGGTGGGAAGTCTTCCCAGCCAGCTGCTTCTTCGTTTCCGGACGCCAGCAATGTCGCCCGCCGCTCCAAGGCGAAAGGGAAAACGCGCTGCCACCGCTACCTCGCTCGCTCGTACAACCATGGTGAAAAAGAAACGATCTGCCGATGGTACCTCCGCTCCTCGTAAGATAGTCGTCATCAGCGACTCGGATTCGGACGTGGGCGGTCCTCCGCATTACCCAAAAGCCAAGGTTCCACGCACTGGTCTGCCAGACTTCCGAAATGCCATCACCTTGGGCAACCTTCCTGTCAGCACCAATGGGCCAGGTTCCTCAAGCGCCAAGGATTCCGCAGCGAGCAATGTCCGCTCGTTGGATGGTGGGAAGTCTTCCCAGCCAGCTGCTTCTTCGTTTCCGGCCTATCCTATTCAATTAATTACCCACGTCACTGCAGCGCCTTCGGCTCATTCCCCCTCCGCCAACGTCCCCACGTCTTCGGCTTTCTCCACCTCCCTTGGAGTCCCTGCATGTCAGCCCCTTCCCAACCAGCTCATGCCCCTGCATGTTCGTCTTTCCTTCCGCCTCGTGCGGCTTCTTCGCCTCGATCTGGTGAATCTACGCAGCCTGCGGCCGATCTTTTGCCCCTTTCCGACACAGAGATTCCTGCGACGGCTCCTTCGACACCTGCGCCGAACGCGAACCCCTTCGTTCCGCTCTTCTCGGAGCTTGACGGTCGCGACGAGGGAAACTGGGCGCAGTTGATGGCATCCAGCGTTCGTTACGCAATTACACCAGCTGGCCGCAGGGTTGCTCAGCTGTGGCCGCGCCCTCGTCCCCCATTCCAGGGCCCTCTGGTCTGCCGCCGCCTCTGACAGCCGCCGCCGCTGCCGCTGTTGACACCGAAGCTGCTCAGTCCGTGGCCGCGCCCTCGTCTCCCATTCCAGGGCCCTCTGGTCTGCCGCCGCCTCTGACAGCCGCCGCCGCTGCCGCTGTTGACACCGAAGCTGCTCAGTCCGTGGCCGCGCCCTCGTCCCCCATTCCAGGGCCCTCTGGCCTTCCGCCATCTCTGACAGCCGCCGCCGCTGCCGCCGTTGACACCGAAGCTGCCTCTGAGGCGGCTGATGGAGCCGATGAAGACGAATACGGCTTCTCTGATCTGGACGCTGAGTACCTCGACGAGATGGGGCGCATCCTCGACAGCGTTCACTACCACCCTCCCTCCAAGTAAGCATTCCCCACTATGCCCACACCTATGTACCCTATGCCCGTGCCTACATACATGTACCTTATGCCCGCTCTATGCCATATATCATATGCCCACCGCCGTCTTGCTCTATGCCCATAAGCCTATGCCTCATACCTATGCTCTCCTTACTGTACGCGCATACTAGACCTAGCTAATACTTTGTTATCAATATTGACAATCTATTACTTTGCTGGTCTATCATGTACATGCCTGAATAAGCTCATAAACTCCATGTCTCATACGAAGTCCTTGAGTCTTGAAAGCCCACAGTTAAGTGTAACCAACTCCCAAGGACTTGGATCTGCTAACGCCTCATGAACAGGTGGCGCAATTAGTTTGCATACAAATTGCACGGAGTCTATTATATCTAATCGTTAGATATGATCAAGAGTAATCTTAACCACTCACGCTCTTGTTCCTTGCTCGATGCCCGGTAAGTATAGGATATGCAGAGGCAGCTCGTACGCGGGAAACTTCCATCTCGTCCCTGAAAACGATCCATCCTGTAACAGACCCACGTTTCCAAATCTCTGCGCGGCCGTAAGTGGCAATGAAGAGTCCGCTGCGGCACAAAATTAGCAATGCAAAGAACAAGATGTGAGGCATGCACGTACTGGACAATGCTGAGTTGACGCTGAGCGGAAATGGGCGGGCGCTGGTGTCCGCGCCGAGTAAGAATCGAAATGTCATTCATACTGCCGTTCCAGCACTGATCATCCTTCTTGTTAGCTTCCTTGTATGACGCGGTAATGAGCTCGCACATACCGTGCTACGTATACGCGCCTATATGCGCCCTCGCGCCCTTTGGAACTCGCCTCCTAAGTCCCATGTAGTCCATGCCATCTCTCCGACCTTCAGCTGATTGGCTCCATTCCTAGCGCCTATGATCAATGAAGCGCCTGTGATCAATGAGTCGACGTCAAGGAAGATAATCGAGGGTGAACGGCGGTGTCACAATAACAGGCTGAGTCGTCGTCCTCGTCAACTGCTGTGATCTTGCGATTCGTATTGGTGGTGGGAGGCGAGGAGTTGCAGCGCTGTCGTGACCGAGGTAAGCGTCGATTCAGAAAATAAATGATAACTTACATGCATAATGTCCGTGAGCGAACGACGGGTGTGGCAGCATCAGCGATGAGAGGACCATGTCTTCCGGTTCCATTCGCAGATCGAGCACACCGAAGAACTGTGTATGTTTTGAGGCCCAGAAAGTTCTTGTTGCCCTTCTGTCGGCAGTGCGCTGGAAGCCCTTGGGCTTCAGCGAATGTATGCTCGGTATGTAGGGGTGCTCGCTTCATCAAGGTTGAAGTGGACACCTCCCAAAAAGTGCCGGGCCATCGAAAACTTGTGTGGTTAGGTGAGGCGACCATGTCGAGCATGCGCATTGGCACTAGTTAGAATGTATAAGACTAAACAATTGAAAAAAAAAATAATGACGCACGTAACGAGAAAATGCCCATTGAAAGAGGGGGGAATAACTTGTCCATCGTCCGCTTTCCTGCATTAGCCAGTTTCCGCAGCGATGCGAAGCAGGCTTTTGTCGGCCGTGGGTGCTGCGATGATTAACATTCGAATTCGAATGTGTAAGATCAAATTGACGAGCAAGTATTGGCGCAACGACGAGTTCGACAGAACGCCAAAAGACCGAGCTGCCGGTGCGATTGAAGAGGGGTTAGTTTGAGTAACGGCGGAAATAGGACGTGCCAAAGACTACATAAGCGCGAATTAGATGGTAGGAGGAGCAAGAAAACGCGACGGACCGACTTAGGAACGTAGATCTAAGGCTCTCAAGCGTAATTGCGTTGAGTGAAGATGAAATCGTTTCATGTTCAGTGTTGTTAGACGAGAGAAAGAGGAGAAGGATTCACAAGTAATAGAGTGTAGTCAAAGGAATACGAGTCTAGAGCACTCAGAGATGATATACGCGGCTGAACTGAGGATATTGATGACCTCTGATGATGTTTAATTCTGAAGATGGCCAATGACAGCGCTAATTCGTTACTTTGTTACATTGGGCTTGATGAAGGCATATACAAGTCATACTTAGAGATCTATCTAATAACTTCAGATTTTCTTATTTTCTTCATACTGTCTATTGAAACCATGAAAAATGACATTATGAGTGCGGAGAACAATTTCCTGTATTCGATCCGTTTAGCGGGCGCCAATTAGTTTACAGTCCCCGCAATCTTGGATCGACGACCAGCGGATCTCTAGTCTATCTGATGTGCACCGCCACGCCGATAATTGTACTCACGTGGGGTTTGATCAAGGGACCTGCAAATATTGCCACTTGCCACGCACGGTCAAGCAGCAGCACCTTGCGACTCTCCTCGTTACAGCTTTCCGAAAACCTTGTCAGTTCGTCCTCAGTGTGGCTCCGACTCGTACGCAAAACGGTATTGTCTTATTTTACCTTTCAACTCCTTTCCATTAGAGAGCAGCAGATGCCTAGAAATACTCGGGCCCGGGAATACGCTGGTGCATCTGTTGCTCTCGAAGCACCCCCTTTCAATACTCTCATTTTTCGCCTATTTTACCTTTCACCTCCTTTTTTTGTTAGAGGCAGCAGATGCCTAGAAATACTCGGGCCGGAATACGCTGTGCATCTGTTGCTCTCGAAGCACCCCTTTCATACTCATTTTTCGCCTATACTCACCAAACTAAAGCAGATGCTCCCTGAGGAGTTTCTTGTGCGGCCAAGCCGACTTCGACTTGGCTGACTGCCTCAAGCCAAAGTCGATCTTGTGAACTCTGCCGTATGCTCTGCTCCAGCGACCTATTCAGTCTGTCCCCCTAACATCACCTGAGCCGACGCCGCCTCCATCTCCTCAAAATCGCCCCAACGTATCAGCCACCGGTCCCGACCTCCGACAGCCTCACAGGCCCCTCACTGCCCAAAAAGACAGCGCTCCCACCTCCACGAAAGCCAGGGATCGCGGCGCCGCCAAAAAGGCTGCGAGTCGTGCACATAGGAAGAAGAACGGGAAGAAGTTCCTTTGGCACTATCAGGTGCGCGACAAGGTTGTAGAGAAGTACGTTAACCTCCTGGATCCCGTGTGCTCCAATATTGCCACAGAAAAATGCGCCGTTCAGAGCACTGGCCTCGTTGGAAAAATGACGGCTCCAGGCACAAAAACATACCGCTTGACCAGTTGTGGGGGGGTCTAAATTCAAGTTTCATCTGAAGAAATGGGACGGCCGGTAAGTCTTCGTGCCCACGCTCTCCAAAAGCTGCTGATCCAATGGACAGGGCCCCAGTTTGTATTGCTGATAAATCTAAGCGTACGGTTGCCGTCCTCGCTGGTTGTCCTCCTGTTGAAAATTGGGCGCAGCTTCACCAGCAAGCAGCTTCCGCTCTGGAAGAAAAGCGCTCGCAGTGCTCCGTCCCTCGGGATAAGCGTAAGCACCGCCGTGGCTACTTTACGGCCCTCCAGTGCGGCGTCTGGGGGCGGCCAGAAGCAGCCCTGCAATTTGACAAACGGTGCTCAGAACGAGAAAATCCTGGAGGAGCTAAACGAACTTGAGCCATTCAAGCGAATGGCCGCATTTGCTTCGGGTAAGCCAAACTACTTATTATTCAGCAAAGTCGCTCACTGTTTCTTTCAGCATGCATGGCCAACTGGGCGCCTAAGCTATATACGTATTATGTCGACCACATGCGCCCTCTTTATGAAGCTGACACCGCTCTCAAGCCCGTCTTTCGCTCGTGCATTTTCTCCGCTGCCACTTACAACTTTGGCCCTCAAACAGTATGCTACAAGCACAGGGATTTTGCCAACCTTACTTTCGGATGGTGCGCCGTGTGGGCGCTTGGCACCTTTGATCCAACGGAGGGTGGCCACCTTATACTTTGGGACTGCCACTTAGTCGTTGAATTCCCTCCAGGTTCCCTCATTCTCCTTGCGTCTGCGCTTATTTCACATTCTAATACCTCCATTGCCTCCCACGAGCGCCGGTACTCCTTCGCGCTCTACACCGCTGGTGCTCTATTCCGTTGGGTGTCAAACTGCTTTATGAAAGCGGAGGACTATTACTCCCAGCTTTCGCCGGAGCAGTTGGAGGTCGAAGAGCAGAAGAAAGCGCAAAGATGGATGGACGGGCTAGAATTACTTCCAAAGTTGTAACCGTAATCAGAGCCATAGTTATGTTATCTTGTAGGATCAATGCACATGTAGTTCCCTATTGAATATTAACCTTGGACAAGGCTAAATTCTTCTTCGTGCTGAAGACAGGCAAGGCATTGTTCTTCCCCTAACTATTCCTTTAGCCTATTCCGAACCCGATCCATAGCTGCTTTACATAAGACGTTCAAGTACCTTCAAGGGGACAATTCAGTGCAAGTCATATATGTCTCTCGTATTCAGTCCGAGTCTGTGGTAGCGATGGTACCTCATAAATTGGAAAATTACAGAATCGAAGAGCAGTGTTATTACCAGAGCAGTGTTATTACCTAGTGGAGAGACCCGGGTTAGATGTGATTCGTCTGGGTGGCAGCGAAGAAAATCTTAGTTGACATCTTGTAGTGTTTCCGAGTCTAATTCGAGTCATATTTTCTTTTATTTACGTTTCACACGGATTCTCAGTGAGTCAGACACACCTTATCTTCAAACCTTCACGCAATAACATAATCACGTAGCAATGCCGTCTGCTTGGCCTCTGTCTATAATTCACGACCCTTCTCGAAGAACTGAAATTCTCTTCGACACTACCTGCTTCAGCACTGCCGAGCTTGACTACTTTGTTGATCGCAGCACCGACTCAGACGCCGACTCCAACGTAGACTCACATCGTCCTATCTTTTATCTTGCTGACCCCGCCAACATGCCCAAGAAGGCCGCCGTTGACCCACATGCACAAGAGGAGATATACAGCCGGATGGCCCTCTGTAATAATGCACTCGACACTAGAGCCCGATACACTCATCCAACCTTCCCCATACCTTCATTTCTTACAACGTTTCTACAACCTGAACGTTTTCCGGCATACATTGCAACCAAATTCCCCCCTCTCACCTTGAGCGATGAATCCGACGGACCTGTCCCGTTGTCGACAACAACCCAGGAGCCACTTCGCAAGCAGGTCAATGCAACCGCGGCAAACTCCCTCCTTAACACCATGATCCCAACCAACGCGGCGAGCTTAGATTGGATACGATCCGAGGTGTTTTCTGACGCGGAGCTTCCTGTGCCGTTCGACGAGCATTGCCTCGACAACGTCACTGAATGTTGGGACCAGTCGTTGCAGAAGTTCTCCCACTACCCGGACAATGTGACGGAGAAAGCCGTTCAGGACTGGCTCAACCACCTTGCGCACACACTGGGAGTCAAACACCAACTTATCCAGAGCGAGCAGCACGAGGAGCCGATTTCCACGCGCGAGGAGCCGATTTCCACGCATGAGGAGCCCGTCTTCATACATGAGGAGGAGGAGGAAGTTGAAGGCGACAGAAGCGACAGTTCCGAGCTCAGCAGTCTCAACACTGAGGAAGGCGTCCTCGACAATGGTGTGAACCACGGAGGATTAGTCGTCCCAAGTGCTCAAGACCGTTCATTCAGTATAGCAACGTATCTGAAAGGACCCAGTGGTGCCTATCGTTTCCGCAAACCCGACATCATCCTTGTCAACAGAAATCTCCGACATTTCCTCCAGAAAGCCCAACTTCGGCCTCGTTGGCACCACATCGATGCAATTGTGGAGGTGTCCTCATCTGCTCCTCGGAGAGTATGCTGACGCAGATTCTCGAGAAGGCATCCCTCATGTTCGAAACGCAGCCATTCCGTCGCTTTGCAATTGGTCTTGCTTTCCGGGGCAATGCCCAGCAGTTGGAGTTTTGTTTCATGTTGATCGATCGATCTGGCGTCTGCTCTACTCCATTCATGGATTGCACGAGCTACCCTGCCGTCAGCCTTGCCCGCATCGTTTTTGCCCTTTCGTATGCTAAACCCGAGTTACTCGGCGTGGACACCACCATGGCAATCGACCTCCTCTCTGGAAACGTTACCAAGGTCAAGGTTCAAGACCGGGAGTTTGACGTCGTAAAGCACATTTACGCTTCTCTCGTTCTCTTTGGTCGTGGTACCCACGTGTTTCTTGTAAAAGACAAGGATGGGCAATACCACATCCTCAAGGATGCCTGGCTTCTCGTGGACCACGGAATCTCAGAAATCACTGTCCTCTCAGACATAAACAGCGTTCTCGAGGCGGATTCCAGTGACGATGCTAAGGCGTACCGATCGATGCATGCTCGGTTTATTGTGGGCGAGGAACTAGGCGACTCTACTGATGCCCGAAGGGGAAAGCTGACGCCAAAGCCCCCTAGCCGTGTGCACCGTCGGGTAGTGACTGGTCCTGTTGGGGATCCGTTAACGTCGTTTCGCTCTCGCGAAGAGTTTATCAAGGTTCTCCTGGACTGTGTTAAATGTAAGTCTGGTTTTCAATATAAAAGTAATTTATTTAATCGATCACTTTCGCAGGGCTCGAGTATTTACATACTAAATGCAAAATGGTACATGGTGATTTGAGCATAAACAACATAGTAATTTATCGCGCACCTGGCCCGAACCCCGTCGTTTTGAAGAAAGGCGCACGAGTTACTCGGAACATTGCCAGCAACTTGGGGACTTCGTCGATTATGCCAGCTCCGTTGGCAGGTTTGGAAGAAAACATCCCAGTTGTTGGCACCATCATCGACTATGACTATGCCCGTCGTACGAACACGCTTTTGGACAAAACATCGGTACGTCTTTTGCTGAGTTGTTCTGTCCTCCGAGTCCGTATTGAATTTTTCTCTCCTTCAGGGAACTCTTCCCTTCATGCCAGTTGCCGCTCTGGACCCAAAGAACACCGGAAATTATACCCATGGTCCGGCTCAGGACCTTGAGTCTCTCTTTCATGTAGCCCTTGGAGTTATGACCTTCACCAATGGCCCTTGTGGTGCTCCTCGTCAGCCAACTGACCATGTTCCGATTGCGCGGTGGTATAACGAAATTGATCGAGAGCAGCTTTTTAAGGACAAAACTTTCGATTTGATGTTCTTCGACACAGAGGTTGCCAATCACATCACTGATTACTGGAAACCTCTCGCTCCCTACCTTCGTCGTCTCTTCTCGGCCATATGGCCTACATTGCCTCAATTGTCCGCACCTTTTTTAGGCGAAGAATCTCACCAGGCGTGTAAAGATATCCTTGAAGAGGCGCTCAATGCTTCCAAAGCACTTAACGAAGCCCCAGCAAAGTATGCCCCCCCACCCCTGCCCCCGCCACTGGCGGCCACCCCCGCGGCGTGAAGCGTGCCCCACCTTCTGGCAAACCTGAAGCAGGCAGATGGCCGTACAAGTTTCCTCGAGGAGATGGCCCTTCCTCTGGACGCCTTCCTCGACCTCTGGCAATCATGCAGCTTTCGAACTGGGAGGATTCTATCAATGCATAGGATTTGGCAAATCTGCCTATCTCTTATTAGGTTGGGCTGGTGTCGAAGGAGGGAAATCATGTTCGATTCATGCATGTCTAACCTCGCGCACATTTTCTACTATCTGTATCTACGCCTTACCCTTTGTATATCTTGTCAACGTTGAATTGCCCCGAAATTATGTTCATGAACTTGTGTGAAATTATGTAAGCAGCCGCTCGCCTCGGTTCCTTCTTGCCAGTGTTCCATACCGTTCAACTCATCGGCCCGTCGACCCCAAGCTACCATTGGCTAACTGCGCTGCCTCTGCTTCTCCTCATTAGCTGCTCCTATCTCTACGTCGCTACTTTCTACGCCTCTTATTATGACTGAAGAACGACCTCCTAAACGCCCTCGTACAATAGCCGGTGGTGCTTACCACGACGCAGTCCCATTCTTGCCCGATTTCGACTACACTGTTGTTCATGCAAGTGAAGGAGCGCTGCGGCGATTTGGCAACGACTTGCGCCCGACGCGGCTCGAGAGAGATGTACACTCAGCTGCGGGCTCCTGGGAAGCCACTACCTTTGGTCTCCGCCCGATGATCCTCTCTATGCCCTTGACCCTAGTACCGATATGTATGATACCGTCCTCGATGGCGAAGTCATGGATGATTTCCCGGTGCCCGAACAAGAAGCGGCTCCTAAAAAGAAGACCAATGTCTCTGTAAGGTTGTTCTCTCTAGTCACATTTCATTAACTTACAAGACTTTTCTGTAGAGACGGCCCCACGTTGTATGGATGAACCTCCATCGTCAGGCCTACCTGGAGGAGGTAGCTCGCTGGGCCGGAAGAGCGGACTTTCGTACCGCAAAGGATTGCTCCGACTGCGTCGCCCGTTGCAGCGAGAAGCCCGGTGGTCCTGAATATCGGTGTATGGACTGCTTCCTCCCAGACCTTCTTTGCGCTTCGTGCTGTGTTAAGCGACACAGACTTCACCCCTTCCATCGAATACAGGCATGTTTTTTTTC